>NW_015148984.1:613946-635108 GCF_001465965.1 Polistes dominula
AGGTGTTTTTTTATACTACTGTTTTTGCAATAAAAAATTAATTAAAATGAAAAAATAAAAATTCATTTATATAGTTTAAGACTCAATTTAACAAACCCAACAACTTTTAGATCGATATCTTTTATAGTTTTCTTGGAAAAAATTCGCGAAAATAGCCTTTTTTTTAGGTGCTCAGAGTAGAAGGTCCCCTTAAAACCGATTTAACACAGAGTAAAAAAGTGAAATGTTGTATGCAGAATGATTAGCGATGCTTCATAAATGTTTTATTATTATTATTATTATATATAAATATGGGTTGGGAAAAGTGAGAATATAATTTTAATCAAAAAAAATAAGGAAACTTTTATTTCAACATATTTCATCAATCCTTGATATATATATAAACTAAATAAAATGCTATATCTAATTGTAAGAAACAATATTGAGAAATATTGTTTGTCGTAAATTCAAAACCTTTTGTTCAACAAAATGGTCATGTTAATTTCTATTTTATTATTATTTTGTTTTTTTAATTTTTTTTTAATTTTTTTTTTTTTTTTTACGTATACGCGTAAGCATAGAAAAAGAGTTTTGCTTTATGGTGCGTGCACAAAAGTGAGCGAGTTTTGTAAATTCTCGAGAGAACAAAGAAGTGCTTCTCGTGAAAAGAGAATAAGCATGGCGAAAAATACAAACACAAGAAAAAAAAATAAGAGAGAGAGAGAGAGAGAGAGAGAATGAGAATGAGAATGAGAACGTTAACTTTTTATTCAAGAAAAAAGAAAAAATACAACACATTCTCGTCTGGTATCAAATTCATTTCCCTTATCTTCCATAACTACATATTATATCTAACAACAACTCTACTTTGCCGTTTATATTCTATCGCGAAAGGTTCACTTTCGATATTCACTTTTTTACTTTGATCGTAAAGAAAATAATTTAACAGGAAACTTTACAAAAGTTAGACAAAAAAATAAATAACTTGAACATGTCTCGTTTGCACACCATCTTGCACGAACAACTCGTATAAACTTGTTCACCTTTTCGAAATTATATCAAAAATATATTTTTCTACTTGAAAACTCTGACTATGTATGTTGAAAATATACAAAAAAAAAAAAAAAAAAATAAAATGAGAAATATTTTATAATAAGATTACGTGTCAAAGTAAAAAAAATTTGTGAAATATTTTACGAAATTAAACAGTGTTTCATGGTTATACTTCTAAATTCTCAATTAGAAATTGGTCAGAACTTTTTATCAATAACATTCATTATTCTCTCTCTCTCTCTCTTTCTCTCTCTTTTTATTTCTATTTCAATTTCTTTTTTTTTTTTTATTTCTTTTACTTGAAATAGAAACTAACTAATAGACTACCCACTTCCTTCACCTGCACCACCACCTAGGATTCCAATTTCTTGGAAATCGGCTACGAATCTAAACGTAACGTGAAACCGCGAATTGCGATAGTAGTAGATGGTTGTTTCGAACCAAGTGATCTTAATCCAAACCTAACCAGAAGGAAACTTACGTATCCGCTTCATCGTCCAATCTTCCTTACTATCCAAAAGCTATCTAACTTCCAATTAGGAGAACTTCTACTTTTGTCTAATTTACTTGTCTTACCAATCGATCTTAATAAAAATGTTTTATTTCTAACAATTTTTCTACGCATCTTTTCATTTCTTTATTTTTTTTCTCTTTGTTTTATACGAAATGTGATATGGTGTTGTTAATTTATATTTCAAAAAAAAACAAAAAAAAGAAAATTAAATCATGTTCACTTATTCATTATGTGAACAATTAAACGATTGCAATTTTATATTTAATCAGTCATTTTAATCAAAACATTTCGGAATTATTATCATTGAAAATTTTTGCATAAACTTTTGAACTATTAAAATTGGTATTATTTTTATTAACGAATGCAACGTTAACCCGGCAAAACCATACTTGTGATTAAAATAATTAGCGTTAATTTTAGTCTCGAGTATGAGCCGTTACGGTTATCAGTCTTTTTATTTCTGTACACTTGCGTATTATTTATGTGTTAGGAGATTAGTCTCTCTCTCTCTCTCTCTCTCTCTCTCTCTCTTTGTATATAACAGTTATATAACAATATTGCATAATAAAAAAAACGACATGATATGCGAAACGATTAAAGGTTCTTGACCCATCCAGATGTATATACCGTTGCAACTTTTGTCAGTTAAAAAGAACAAATTTATTCATTTTAAAGTAAACAATATTAATTTCAATAAATTTCATTATTTTATCTTAAATGATTATTTGAAAAATATTTCGATTAATTTCATGGAATATTTTCTTTTCATTTTTTTAACAAACAAACATTTAACCATTTGTTATTTATATATAAATAAATTTCACATTTATATGTGAATGAGATAACAACGATTTTTGTTTATTTAATTTTCAAATTACAACCACGTATATGAATTTGTATAAATTCAATGCAAAAAGAAAACAAAAGGAGACTTATTTGTTTTTAATTCGAAACTATTTTACATATTAATAATACGTAAAGGTAAATAATCCATCTGTGAGAACACATTCGAATAAACTACGACATAATTAAACGTCATATGAAATTCTTCTTACCGACTGTGTTTGCTACGTAATTCCTACGTCATTTGAAAATCTTTAAAACTGATTGCCGGAGACGACGTAGTTATACGTCATTTCGTAATCTATACCTTGGTTACCTCTGACGTAATCCTGTGACATCATTTTTTTCTTCTTCCTTCCTTCCTTTTTGTCGTAATAACAATACAAGGGAATTACGTGCAATTCACTGGATGACTAGAGGGAATCTGTTATTTTATTATATAATACAAAAAATTATACTAAATGTTGATATATTCTTTAAGAAACGATTAGTATTCATTGAATTTAATATAATTATTATAAATTTATTCAAATTGAATTGAATTTAATTTAAATCAATTGAATTTATGTTAATGAATGAAATATATAAATATTGAAAATAATTTGTTAACAAATTTTTATACGCCAACTATTTGTTTGAATTCTCTTCATTATTTGACATTGCAAAACTGTGACACTTCAACGTTGATTGCCATTTTGTCGTTCTCGAAATGATGCCACGCATCATCCTCATCTTGCATTCACCTGTCACCCATTGCATTCATGACACTCTTGTCCTCATCAGGTCATTCATATAGAAAGATTTTCCATTTAACATTTTTTTTCGTTATAAAAAACAAAAAAAGAAACAATATTGTATAATATTAGGTGCTTCGAAAAGTCGTTTCGTTTTTTGCTAACGCAATAATGGCATTAGTTGATGCAAACCGACAAATAGTAACACATGAGATCGATGCAAGGTTAATTTTATCAAATTCAATTATTTATGATCACTCGAAAGGTTTAGGTTTAATCTCGAAGCAAAAATTATTATCTTCATTTTTACAAAAATAGAAAAAAAAAACGAAACGACTTTTCGAACCACCTAATACATTATTTTTTTATTTGATCAATATTTTGTTAAATAATTCATTTGCATTTTGATTGATGCACGAATAATTATAATTTTGTTTGTCTTTTTTTTCAATATTAATGATAATATGTAATAAATAATTTACATGAATGGTCATTATTTATAATAGTAACAGTTGTATCGAAGCAATATATTTAAAATATTGACAATACTTGTATTAATTGGTATAAATAATAAATGAAATATTTTTATCGATAATAAATACAAGTAATTAATCATATATTTTGAATTATATTCGTTACGGATGTTGAAAAATTATTGACACGAATAATTCAATTTTAGCTAATAAAAAATACGTGAGACAATTTTTTAAAGTTTCTTTAAAAAAAAAAAAAAAAAAATGAAAAACATTACTTTAATTTTTATATATATATATATCACTCTTTTGAGATAAGATATAATTATTTTGAAATAATTTAAAATGATGACATTTTTAATATTTTATTTTACAGAAGTAGAGAAATAAAGATAGAGAGAGTGAGAGAGAGAGAGAGAGAGAGAGAGAGAGAGAGAGAGAGAGAGTGAGAGAGAAAGAGAGAAAGCTATTAGTTGACAGCGTTAGAACATTAATTAATCACTTTAAGCTGAACATTTTCAGCAATTAGTGTACTAATTTATGTTTATCACTGCCATTTCGTTTAGTTCGTTTTCGTTTTTACACAGAAAACTCAGGTGCTTTCCGTAAGAGCGAAGACCAATTAGTAAAAGTTTAATTTTAAAATTAACTAATTGTCAAATTGTTAATAATAAACGAGAAACTCTTCTACATCGTAGATGCATCGTAGATGCATGAATTGAACAAACTTTCAAAACCAAACGAATTGCTATGAGACAAGGAGCATGATAAATTATGATTTATAAATAAAACTGTTATATGCATAATAAAGTTTAATATTAAATGAAAATGAATAAAAAAAAAAAAAAAAATCAAAAGAAACTAAGAATTTATTATACTTTTGAAAATTAATGAATAATCGTTGAACCATAGAAATCAATTAAAATAACAAATTAACACGTAATTTACAGTAAATAAAATTGTATTATTCGCAAAATTCATTGGATTTAATTGAAATAATACAAATAATACCAAAAAAAAAAACAAAAAATTGATTTTAATACAAATTTCAAAAGAACAATAATAATATTCATATAAAAATAATTTGTTGAAAAAGAAAACAAAAAGCTAACATATTATGACTAATGCAAAATAATAATAATAATAATAATAATAGATACTATTCTAATTCATAATTCACTTCAATTATGTTAATTTCTATAATTATCGTATTACGAATACATGAGATAGAGAGACAGAGAGAGAGAGAGAGAGAGAGAGAGAGAGAGAGAAAGACGTCTTTTAGTTCGTTAAACTTGACAGGCATCTCACGTAGTAAGTGTCTTTAACATGGTGATTAGAACTCAAAATAGAAACTTCAACAAATTGTAACCAAATGTAACCCAATTATTAAAAACTAATTATTTTTGACACGACTCTAAAAATATTTTCTTCATTTTTATTACAAATTCTTTTGTTTATTTATTCTCTCGACGTTTCTAAAAAAAAAAAAAATAAATAAAACACACACACACACAGACGTTGAGATGAGAAATAAGATTGAAGAAAAGAAGCAATTGGTTAGATTTGGATTAAAGGAGAAACGATATAAAAACCCACACACACACATATGTTCTGAGACAACTGAAGAGAATAATGAATTAAAGTGTGCACCACACACAAACACAGATATAATATACGTTTATATATGTGTCTGTGTGTGCGTAATAATAAAACGAAACGAAAGATAGTAACCTAGCAGGTTTTTCATTCGTCAGGTGGCTACTAATTCATATCAATCTCTATTAGAACGCAAACATGACTTTGGTTAAAAAGAAAAAGATTGTTGCTTTCAGTATAAACCCCATAACATTGCTTTATAGTTTCTTTTCTTTTTTTCTTTCTTTCTTTAATATCCTTTTTTATCCTTATACTCTTATCCTTTTTATTTCACACACGCAGATCATTTCAATATTTACTTTTATCATAGGCAAACGAATCAAAAATCTACTCTCATGAGATTTGATTTGCGAATCAGTGAAAGCATAATTCATAGGAAGCATGCGCAAAATTCATCAATGTTTTTCTCTCTCTCTCTCTCTCTCTTTCTATCTCGTTGACCCAGTCTCTTTTAAGATTTATTTACCTTCTGCTAATCTTTTTTTCTTTATTTATTTTTTTTTTTTTTTGTTGAAGTATTCAAGTAATTAAAGAGGACGTTATCATATTTTTGTGAATTAAAAAATGATATATAAAGAATAATAATCATAATAATTGGGTCAGGTAGATCAGCATTCACGCGTTAACATAATTTTGACACACACACACACACAGGATAATCTATTATTATTATTATTATTACTTTCTTAATCATTCATAAAGAACAATGCGTGTTTCAACGTAAATTGTGAGAACTGGAGTTTGTTTTTCTTTTTCCATGGAAATGATTTTTCGTTGATTGTTTTATCTTACACAATCCCATAATAGAAAAAAAAAAAAGAAAATTATTATTCAAAGTGTATTGTAATTATTTCGATGTTAGAAATTAATGGATTATCTTTTTTATTTTCTTTTAATTGTTCATACATTTTTTCTACGATTAATTATCGTTGTCGAAAATGCAAATTGTACATTTTTAATATTCATTATTAAAGTGTTACTAAGTAATGGTTATTTCAAACACTTTAGCAAAGCACTCAACGATAAATTATTTAAAATGAAAAATATATTAATAAGCATGATTATGATACGATGTTTTTCATAATATACATTAACGATCAGTTTGCAAAGAGCGAACTGGATTTTATCTATAATGAAAAATTATAAACGTATATTAATAATTTTTGAGTACTTGTTTTTTTGTAATTGTTTTAATATAATAATATTAAATATTACTACAATTCTCGTGAAATCCGTAAAACAATTTTCAAAGTAATTAACGACTTAGTTTTAATTCCTTTGTTTAAATATATATATATATATATTTCTTTTTTATTAATAGAGGAATGTATATAATTAATTATCAACTGAGAATTATCAGCAATTTTTGCTGACGTGATACATTGACGTGAGTTCTTACAAAGATAAGTGTAAACGGATATATGTAACTGTTTCAGTAGATACCAATACTATTATATAAAAAATTATATATAAATAGATAAAAGAAATATTTTTTTTTTAAATAGTAACACATATCAAAAGCAGAACACTATCAAAATATTACATGTGTTTATTATACTGCAAAATAAATTGTTGTTTTTTTTTTTTTATAAAATTCACATTAAAAATATTGATGAAAAATAAACGAACATTGGTTTAACCCTAAATTATCGAAGTAACTATATAGATAATTGGTCTAGCTTAATTTCATCGAAGTATAGTTGGGTAATACTATTCGGTCGTTGCACAAAGATCTTAAACACAGTTGAAGTATAATAAATGTCCTAGCTAATGCATGAACTCACACAGAACGAAGGTCGTTTCATCTACGCGAGCAGTTTCGTTAACGCAAGAAGCTACATGATCTTGACCGATTACTTTAACGCCCTGGGTGAAACTATTAAGGGTTTCACACAACCTTGCATCAAGTTCAGCCGAGAAACTCGTTAGTCAATGGCATCGACACGGAAAAGGAAAGAGAATGTTGGATCGTATTTCGTCATTTTCTTGACTTTCGATACTCGTCGTCAATTAAGTTTCTCTAATACTCGTCTAACTCAATCGAGATTTAAAACAACATTTATAATTATTATTATTATTTTTGATATAATAAATAAATACGTTCTTATTGTTTTTTCATTTAACGTAAAATTTTTGTTTTACGAAATTTCAAATACGATAATTATAAAAAATTCGTGGTGTTTCAATTTTAATAATTTTTTTGAACAAAATTTTTGTGATGAAATAATTTATTTTTTTTTTTTTTATTTTTTTTAGAAATAACTTTTTCTTATTTCTATTCTTTTTGTAAAAAAAACACATATATTGTCTCGTTCTTATTGCTTGTTGCTTTTTTTTTTCTTCTGTTGTTCTTTCTTTTAAAGGTATTTAATTTATTTAAAACGATTCGAATAATTCCGCCAACTTTAACTTCAGTCGAATCTCTAGTAAAGATATTTATAGAAATGGCAACACGACTACCATCAAGACCGGTAGTATTTCTTCGAACAAAGAGTTAACGTAACAGCTTTAACATCAAATCGTTAAAAAAACATTTTTCCTGCTCATCGAATTCGTGGATCAACAAAATTTTGTATTTTAAATAAATCGTTGATGAAAAAAATAATTAAAAAATAAACTCGTCCAAAGGAACGAACTAACAAATCCAAAAAAAAAAAGAAAAATAAAAAAACACGTCAAACAAAGTGTTGATTTTACTAAGAACGAACAGTTTACGATTGGTAACGGTCAACACGTGATCGTATATGGGTTAGTCAGTATACGTTTGTGTATATATATGTGTGTGTGTGTATTGTATATGCATATATACACGTTACTCGAAATGATGCAACGAACTTGGTGTGATTTTTTAACAGACTGGCCTCTACCGGGCTGAGCTGAGTCTTTCAGTACCACGACGTCGACTGACCATGTCGCACGGTTTTTAATACTGACTCAGAAACAAAACAGTAATAAGTACTATAATCGTAATACGAATAAACTTACTTATTCAGTGAACGTTTCGTTTTATATCAATTGAACGAGCACGATCGATTTATCAATTCGATTCGAATAACTTGACCGATTATAATTCACTCATACACGTATATACCCAGTGACGACCGTCTTTATTTTTGTTTTAATATTAATACGATTTTAAATCATATCAATCATACTTACACGCATATAAATATATATCAAGTGATCGTTTGTATTTTATTTTTCTATTTTTCTTTATAATACTAAAATACGATTAAATCTGTTAAATCTAAAATGCCGGTGCAAATGATCAAGTGAATCGATTATTACGAGATAGAAGAGAAATGTTATGTTTCATATAGCACGAAGAATATTACTACGAAAGAGAAGGTAAAATTAGAATAAACCTATTACTACTACTACTACTACTCGTACATTTTCATCACGTAAACATAATCTCTGGTATATATATATATATATATATATATATATATATATATATACTATTATTTTTCTCAGCATATTTTCCCCCACTCTTACTCCCACCACTTTTCCTCTGTTTCTAAGTTTTCCCTTCCCTTCTTCCCCCTCTTCCTTTATCTTTCCAATTGAATCTATACTTGTATATTTATACATCATTTTATTTCAATTGAACGAATTAAATGAATACTTAAAAAAAAAAAATAAAAATAAAAAAACAATGTCATACTCGTTAATTCGAATTTAATTAATTAATAATAAACGATATAGAGTTCTTGTTAACAATTTTTTTGTATTCGAGTAGTACGGCAAACTTATTATTCTTACGTGACTTTAATAAGTCCCGAAAGAAAAGAAGAAAGGAAGGAAGGAAGGAAGGAAGGAAAAGTTTGGCAAATAAAAAAGCAACAACTTTTTCAAAGTTTCCATTGTGACGATCGAATTAAAACACCCTGTCGAAATTTCGTTCAATTTCTTGTGTGTTTTAAAAAGACCAAAAAAAAAGAAAAAATACCTTTCTCCATTTGTCGTCTTCTTTTAACTTTTAACACGTGACTCTTATATCTCAACATTGTATTCCTTTATTTTTATTACAAAAAAAAAAAAAAATAACACCAGAAAAAAGGATAAACCGTCGTTTAATTTCAATTTATTCAAATTTCTCCATCGATCGATAATTATATTCTAGAATAATATTTTATTCGTGATGATAAACAAAAAAAGGATTTGTTTCTTTGTTTTTTTTTTTTTTTTAAGAATTAATTAACCTTCGATTCAGTTATAATATCGACGAAGTTAAACGAAACCACGCCAAATTCTTTCCGTCCAACGAATCGTCGTAAAAGTTAACGGTGCCAAATTTCTATTTTTACCATTTTAACATAGTGTCTGTCGGTCAAGTTAATGAATGACAAAGAGAGAAAGAGAGAAAGAGAGAAAGAGAGAGAGAAAGAACACGTTGTGTATTCGACCAACGTTAATAAATCCGGTTATTTGTCTTTTCTTTCTCTCTTGTTTTTTTCTATCCTATTCTTTTATTTTTATCCAATACCTTTTTATCTATCACTTTTATTCCTATTATTTCTGTAACATCGAGAATTCATCGTAATTTATAATAGTCGATTATATCTTGGAATTGTTTTATTATTATTATTATTATTATTATTATTATTATTATTATTATTGCGGTTTGACTCAAGTTACGATTCGTAATATTATAATTCTATCATTTTATTCACAGAATAAATATATTTATTCAGAAACCAAACTCCAATTTTGTAAATTTTTTACCTATATATATATAGAAACATAATAATAATAATAATAATTATTATTATTATTATTATTATAATGTGAAAAATATTAAATATCAAAGTGCATAAATATCTCCAAAATAAAAAATAAAGAATAAAAGAAATATATTGGCAATATATATAATAGTATAATATAGTAAATATATATATATATATATTTAAACGGAATGAAATTTTGATAAAAAAAGGTTTCGTATTTAATATAATACAACTGGATAGCATGAACGTGATACCACACTAAAGCATTTACGGTCAACCCGAGATCTCATTGTAATTGCTAATATCGTTCCGATCAGTTTATACGAATCGAGGATGTGACTCGATATCAGCTATTAGCATTAGAAACACCGATGATTTATATGACTCGCTATGATGATTCATTTTACCTTTTTACCATTACGAAGAATCCCCTAAAGATGAAGAAGAAAACGGACGGGGATTTTTATACATGAAATGTTTTAACTACGAAACAACAAAATTTTTATCATAAATTAATCGATTTTACCTTCAATATTAACTATTTATATATATATATATATATATATATGAATATAAAAAATACGTGGTACCAGTATGGTAATTTGATTATAATCCGATATTGTAAAACGTCAGCAAAAAAAAAACAGATTTTTCAAGAGAAGAAAGATGAGAGTGGTTTGGATGAACGTATGTGTGTATGTTTCTATAACGAAGTATCAGTTTATTTCTGTATGTGTTAAAATTCATTCGAGTTTTGCTTAAACAGTCAATTTATTGTTTACATAGTTTTTTCTCTTCTTTTTAATTTTTGTTTAATACACCTAGCCGATGTTTTTCGCAAGCTAAGGTTTACGTGTTTATTCTTCCTATGTGTATGTTTTTTTTTCTTTTTTTTTTTTTGTTTTTAAATCTGCATACTAATTATATTTCTCAAATTATATATACACACACGCACACGCACACCCACACACAAGTTTAACCATTAATAACAATATTTGCTTAAATAAGAATAGCATCGAGGATTAAACCTTTTTACGATAGATAATATAACAATTAAAAGATTTACAAATAAACGTAATGGTATAGAAAAGATGTGAGTGCATCGTAGAAATAATTGAGAGAATAAAAAAATTTAATAAGACGTTAAACGATGTGTTATTATTATTATTATTTTTTTTTTTTTTTAATAAATATACTCGATACACACAGAGTAGTCAACTTTTCTTGCTCTCTCACTCTCCGTTCATTTTCTTTCTACTCCTGAGAGGAAAAGAGAGATTATCAGAGAGAGAGAGAGAGAGAGAGAAAGAAGAAGAAGAAGAAGAAGAAGAAGAAGCAAAAAAAAGTGAGATAAAAAACGATGAAACATCGTATCGTTATAGCCAGTATAGAAAGTTTCTTCTGAACTATACTAGACTCTGACTTCCGTGAAAAGTTTGGCCGTTCGTTGGTTGGTTGGGGGGAAGGGGGGAAGGGGGAAGGGGGGGGAAAGGTGAGGTTGGTAGGAGTTAAGAAGGGGAGCAAGTATAGAAAAAGCGATAGCATATGCGAGAGCATCTGGCGTTATCAAAAACGTCTCTAATGTGCAACCTCGGATAAGTCAGATAATCTGTCGGACACGAAACGTATCATAAAGTTTTTTACCATTCGAGAGTATAACCATTTCCTTTTCTTCCTTTATTTCTGTCTTCGTTAAAATGTTTCAGAATCATTCGACTAGAAATAAAACGTATCACATTTATTCTTTTATTCTTCTTTTTTATATATATTTTATATACGATATGTTGTATAAGCTTATTGTGTGTTTTAACACGTTGAGTGACGTGTCAGTCATCAGTGACTGACATTGAACTTCACGTTTAGGATGTGTCAGGCATCGGTGACTGACGATCAACCTTTCGTTTTAACACGTGTGGCCTGACGAAGATTTCCATAAAAATTCGCGTGGCTTTTAACGTGTTAAAGTAAAAACAAATTTACGGTTTGTTTTTTTTTTTTTTTTCAAAATCTTTTATATAATCTCTTTATATATTTATATTATATATTATATTTATATTATTATAATAATATTTATAATATAATATAATATATATATATATATATATATATATATATATATATATATACAATTATATAATATCTTTTTTAATACACTTTTATTTTTATTTTTTAATATTCTTTTTGTCATTGACAAGAAATTTGTTATTATTTTGAAAACGATAGTGTTAAAACGATTACACATAGTTTTAGTCACGTATTATAGTATATACAACATACTACTCTATGCGATACACTATACACACGCGGTATAGTATTATATGTATATGTATTCTTACAAGAGTTTATATCCTAGTATTATAAACTCCTTTTACCCGTATCTTTCTCATAGATATAGTAACATCATAGTGTTTTCGCCATCTACGTTTCTGTCAGAAACGTTCGAAGAGGATTTGCATTGTAAAGCCAAAAGCTTTCTCTCTCTCTCTCTCTCTCTCTCTCTTTCTCTCACTCTCTTTCTCTTTCTCTTAACGTTCTACGTACGCAATTTCGCTCGTTTGCACGGTTACTATGGAATTATAAGATCCGTTCTGGTTCTCTTTCTCTCTCTCTCTCTCTCTCTCTCTCTCTCTCTCTCTTATTCTCACTCTCCCATTTTCCTTCCTTCCTTCCTTCCTTCCTTCGTTCGTTCGTTCGTTCGTTCGTTCGTTCGTTAAGTAAGCATAGTAGCTAGTAAGGTAGAAAGCTAGCTAACAGCAAAGGTGGCGACCAAGTCTCTGAAGGAACCGATCCTCGATTCAAATTTCTCTTCTCTCAAGGTACTATAATATAATTTCTCGATAATGTATGCCAGATAACACACAAACGAAACAGACACAACACTTATGGAGACACACAAACCTTCAACAAAATTCGTTTTAAGAAAAGGATGTTTCTTATGTTCTTTATTTTTTTTTTTTTCTTTTTATGATGAAGAATCCAAAAGGATAGAAAAGATATTTTAGATAAGATACATTGTAAACCCAAAAATACGTAGTCCTAAGTTTAGGGATTGGATAGGTACAACACTGAGTTGATTGAAATAAAAATTTGTTTGAGACCCTTTTTTTTCTTTTCTTCGATCAAACGTGACTGATTCTTTTTTTTATCTCTTTCTTTCTGTCTTTCTTTGTTTTTCTCTTTCTACTAAACTTTCTCTTCACCTCTCTTTCTCTCTCTCTCTCTCTCTCTCTCTCTCTCTTTCTCTTGAAACTTTTTAATTAATCTCCCTGCTGGCCGTGAGCCGTTGGGAGGTTAAAGGTCGCACTTGCGAATTGCTTTAAACCAACAGTTTGACCTAACCATCGTCGACGTCTATTTTGTCCTATGTATAGGTAGGTACCTACCTACCTATCCTACCTATTCTACCTTTCCTCAACCAAGCCTAGAGCGTACGTTATTTGATCGACAAATAAAAATAAAAGGAAAACCCTTTATTTCTTTTTTGTTTTTTTTTTTTTTTTGAACAGTTACTTCAATCTTTTTCTTTATAACTTTCATTCTAAAGTAAACGTTATCCTTTATCTTATTTTTCAATTCTAGTTTTATTTCCTCTTACCTTAGGTTATTGATTTATTTTTCTTTTTTTCATTTATCATTAAGAATCTGTTTTATCGTCACTGTTAATTAATATTATTTATTTATATATAATTAAAAGGAAATAATCACGAACGATATAATTTGCAATTTTGTTAATTACTATTCTACCGAAAGATTAAATATTATTTTTATGAGCTAATCTTATATATAAATAATTTAATGATATAAAATAATATAAAATAATAATATAAAATATAAAATAAATAATATAAAATAAATAATATAATATTATGTATTTCTTCACACACACATATATATATATATATATATATATANTATATATATATATATATATATATATATATATATGATATAAATAATATAAATAGAAATCTGTAGATATTGATTAGATTTATAATATATTTGTCAAATATATATATATAATAATTTATAAATAATAAAATAAAAAATAAACAATTTATATACATATATATATATACATATAAGAATATAAATCGAAACAACGTTAAAAATTATTTTTACCTTTTCAAACGTGGACGATTTTCATTGGTATTTCATATACACCTATCGAAATGATCAGTCAGTGCTCTCTCGGTCGTATGTACGCTATATTCGGATATTAGTTCGGAAATTCGTTCGCTCTTCGATATTCGCAAGAGGATTATGTTATCAATCAATCGTCACGAGCACACATTTCGAAGATAGGTAGGTAGGTAGTTAGGTAGGTAGGTAGGTAGGTTGATAGGTAGGTAGGTAGGTAGGTTCGATTTTATTTATAACGAATAACTCTCTGCCAAACGGCATACGCGATATTTTCTCTCTTTCTCTCTCTCTCTCTCTCTCTCTCATGTGAGATTATTGAATATATTCGAGGGGTTTGGTAGCGATTCGACGCGTAATTCCAGTTATTTTTCTCTTTTTTTTTTTGTTCCTTTTTTTTTTGTTTTGTTACTACAACGATACATCGATTCGATTAAAAGGATAATAATGGACAGGCTTTACTAGTCGTATTACGAAATTTTCCATGACAAATATTAAACTTCCATGATAAACCACGTAACTTCTCTACACTCCCATCTCCCTCTTCTTCTATTCGTGATTTATTAAGAAGAATGATCGATCGATCGATCGATCGATCGAATATGTGTCTCGAATAATATGGTAAATACGAAATGGAAATATATTATATTAACGTGTAATAATATGACGCATAAATAATATGAAAGAAAAAAAGAAAAGTGTTAACGTTACTTTACTTCTACGAAGTAAACAAGGTAATGTAATATCATTCGATGATTTTATACTATCAATCCTTCTTTCAAGATTATTTCAAGCGAAATGATAAAGAGTATGAGTTTTCTAAGATACGTATATATATATATACAGTGTTCAGAAAAAACTATTCAATATTTATATGCTAAATAAGATACCAATTATGAATAATCGGCTTTCGTAGATATTACACAGTTACAAAATAGCATTAAAAAAATGTCAATTAAAAAAATGTGCAATTATCGAACGAGTTCTCGACTCTGTAAAAAAAAAAAGATAAAAAGATGCCAAATGTGTGTAGAAATGGAAGATGGACACGTGGTAAAACTTCTGTAAACATAACAAATTTAGTAGTAACATAATATATATTGAATGGTTTTTTCTGAACACCCTGTATATAAATTGTGTATAAAAATTATTGTAATATAATTAGAATACAGTTAAAGTATTAAAATAATTGTTAATTAATCGATAGAAATATGTATTGATATTAAAATGTCACTGTGTATATGTTCGGAGCACCGTCCTCTTCGAGATTCACCTTGAGACTGGCACGTTACCTTCAATATGCATGTACTTATATTACACATTGTTTATATGTCCTTTCCGAAACCGAAATGATATTAGAGTGTATATGGTTATATATAGGGTGTTTAAAAATAATCACATTCAATATTTTTATGTTATACATGATACAGTGTACTGAGTAAAATTGTTTTATTGAAGATTGGTCAAAAAAACCAACCTGAACACCCTGTATATATTATAGTTTAACGCAGTAGTGCATAGTTGAGTGATAGGAGGGAAAGAGGGGATTGATGAAGTAGCATCGATGATGCATCAACTTTGTTCACCACGTGTTTACCACTCATCGGTAGATCTAAGAATAAATCGAACATATGTTTTGTGTTACGACACGTTTAAACTTCGCTAAAATTAATGTCTCATTCGAAATTACGAAGTAAATGTAATTATACAGGTTTTTACATGCATTATATTTATATTATGCTCGTATGTTTATGCAGCCAATTAGGATTGTACAGTGAAATTTGATAACAACAAGGAGAGAAAAAAAAAAAGAAGATATTTACCTACATGAAATTATTCTAATAATAATACTTTGATTGAATGTATGTTTTTAGTAGTTGTAATGAATATTACATGATTTTATTTATATCGTTATTATTTTTCTCTCTTATGTACGTCAAAGTAAAGAAAAATCGTTACATCCGTTGATACACGAAGAAGGAGATATTTTAAAATAAGAGAATTACTGTGTATTTTTTAAGAGGCAGATAGTCAACAAAAATATCAATTCAATACGTCATGGTGGAGACGTAAAAAAAATATGCTTTTCTCTACTACTAGAAAAGATAGCAATCGTATCTTTATGGAATAACAGTAGTAGTAGTAGTAGTAGTAGTAGTAGTAGTAGTAGTAGTAGTAGTAGTCGTGTTTTCTCTTTCGTTTTATCGGAAATCGAAATCAGTGCCTACCTAACACGCAAAATACGATACGATACAAAATTCATCGACTGAAAGAAATAAAGAAAGAAAACAAAAATGTATAATAATAATAATAATAATAGAGAGAACAAAATGTAGTTAGTTTTTTCTGGTTTAAAAAAAAAAAAAAAAACAAGAATTAAAATTTAATGTCTCGTATGTAACATTGAAAGAAAGGTAATGGTAAAAGAAAAAAAACATTACAACCAAAAAATGGTATGAAATAAAAAAAGACATTGGATTCTAGGTTTACTCGTTGGAGAATAATTTACCAATAATACAATCCGAATAATTCAAATGATTATTTTAATACTTATTAAAACTCGTCTTACGTTATTCTGTTCTAACTCAAAAGCAGGATTATATCGAAATTTAATCTGGCAATTGACTCTATACTTAGTTAGATCAAAACTTTCTATTACTTTCACTGCTGCATTAAAACCTAACGTCAAGAAGTTTCTCAAGAAGTGAAACGTGTAAAGATAAATGAGAGAAAGATGAAAAGGTAGGAAAGAAGAAATTCGATACCGTTACTTTAATAGGTGAACACCTGAATAATGAACTTTAGAAAGAGAAAAATAGAGAGAGAGAGAGAGAGAGAGAGAGAGAAAGAGAAAGAAAGAGAATAGGAAAATAACTGAGCTCACAAGCCAAAGACTATTATTGAACATCTTAAATTATTACGTACAATGACTAAAATGAAACATGACTTAGAAAAACTTTCATGACACCTGATATCCTTTGTCATAGTTACATTCATAGTCATATTCATTAATATTCTATCTCTATTTTCGTGACGAACAAATTAACAATGTAATGTGTTTGTTTTCATCCTATTTGTTCATTTAAATTTATGTAAACTTATTTATAAGACAATTTCAATTATAAATAAAAAAAAAAAAAAAGAAAAAACCACATAAGTAATTCGCATGCATTAAAAATTTCGATATTTGATTTATTCTTCGAATTAATTTCATCTTATTTGAAATTGTATATATTTATATAAAAAAAAAATAAAAATAAAAAATACAAAATAAAAAAGAATTAAAAAATGTACCGCAATAAATGAACGGAATAATTCGAATGATGATGCAAAAACGAATGAAAATTTGCATATTAATCGAAGAGTTCCGGAAAAAAGCGTATAGGATTTAGTAGAATTTTCTGATATACGGATATAAAAAGGAAGATTCTTGCCAGAAATTACGTCACGCAAATGAGTTGGAAGATATTATCCATTTTTAAAATACTATGTTTGTTCAATCCTATAAATTTTATTCTAACTACTCCCATTCCTCCATGGAACGTATCTACAGGGGTCTTTTATTTTTTTTTTTTTTCATAATATTATAAAACTTGTATTGAATTAAAAAAATTTCATCGAATTTCATTGACAATCAATATGATTTTTATTTTTATTAAATATCTCAACGATTTCTCTTCTGTTTTTATTTTTTTTTATTCAATGAGAAAGTAAAATATCCTATAAAATTATTCAAACATTATTCGCATGTTGTTTTTTTTTTTTTCTTGAAATATAAAAATATATAAAATTATATTATTATTTTTTCTTATTTCATTTATTCTTCTTCCTTTTTTTTTTTTTTTTTACAACGTAACAAGGTAGAGCATATCATCTTTCATTTTGATCAATTCGTGCTGTTTATTTCGTAAATAAAACGTAATGCAGAAAAATGTCTGAAAAAGAAGCACCCACACACACACACACACACACACACACATACAGATACACACACGAGGTACTCTACTACTTCTCACGAAGATGCAGAGCTTTCAATATTTTTCACATTACATTGGGGCTTAGGTGATAAGGAAAAAAGGAAAAAAAAGAAGGAGAGGAAAAATTTTCCTTTCGCTAAAATAGTGCTAACGATAGTATATTATCGACTTACTCTTAAATGAATAACACTAAATACACATTTTTAAAACTATCTTCTTAAATATTCATTAAATACAATATAATCATTTATATTTATACCCTTTTATTACCAATTAATGGGAGAGAGCAAAAAATTACAAATATGTTCTCGTTTTAATCGAATGGTAAAATAATATTTATAAATAAAACAAAAACAAATTATTATATATATATATATATAATAATTTTTTTATATTTATAACAAAAACACTCGGAGTGCTTGTAATAATTGTACTTTGAGTTTAATTTTTATTTAATATGATCGTCAAAATTTTTATTAAATTTATTTTTTATATAAATTTAATTTTTATTCAATCTTCCTACCGCAATATTTTTTTACCATATTTTTACACACACACACAGAAACCGTTTTATTTATTTATTTTATATATTTATTTATATAATTAATATATATAAAAAAAAACAGGTAGAAATAATTGCACAGAAGTATAAATAAAAAAACTAACCAATTACATTCACTTATTATTATTATTATTATTATTATTATTAATAATTAATATTCTCAATATTGAAAGAAATTATCAACAGAAACATCACTCACAAAATAAATATGGAAATGATAAATCATTAGTTAACCTTTCTTATTGTAAATTCAAGGAACACACCATAGGGTCTTCACTATCCCTTTTTTTTTTTGTTTCATCAGAACGAAAACCTTCATAGGCCCAAAACCTTCAAAGTTCCGAGAGTCTTCACTATCCCTTACCTTACGTACACAATGACCAAGAAAGATAGTGGAATTTGAAAAACTAAACTTCCACTAGACCACCCACAAAGAATAGTCATGTTTCCTCCCAAAAAATACCATGGAAAAATCCCAAAATTTTTCTAGGAACCATAGGCGAAGGAACATATCCAACTGAAATAAAATCCTTACTTTAAAATTTATTACCAAGAGGATGAACCTACGCCTATGGTCTGGGCCATAAAAGACGATTAAAAAAGGGATAGAAAAACATCGATAAGTTTCAAACTAAGGATCCTATTCAAGATCTTTGAAAAATAGTTTTATCACAGATGTAACTATGTAAATAGTATGTGTCATGGACAGTAAGGCCGAAGGTGGATGTCCTAACCCTAAGTTTTACGATAAAGTTGACCCTGGTCAGATCAAAATGTAATGCATGGAAAATTTCGTAGGTTTAATAAAATCTTGGTGTATTGAAACAAAAAAATTATTTGAAATGTAGAATTATAATCTTAAAATTGAATAAAAAAAAAAAATCATGGATTTTAGTTTATTTTTAATTAATTAAAAATTACTCCGAATACATAATAGACGAAGAATGAACATATGGAAAATTGTACGTACAAATATATTTATTAATGAAATATATATTAATTATTAATATATTTGTAATATATTAATTTATTCTTTTTATTATTTATTATTTATTAATTTATTATTTTTAGTATATTAATTTATATATAATACAATATAAAATAAAATAACAATTTATATTAGACACAGATTTAAAGATTTGCATGTGTTAGACATATACTTATGTATGTGTGCAAGAAATTCTTCGAAAAGATGATACATGGGAAAACTTGGGCTAGTTTAAGTGAAAAAGTGGGGATAAGGGCCAAAAATCATCCCCTCCATAGACGATCCTTTTGGCCTATATAAACTCAGAGGATATCGTTCTCATCCCTCTTCACTCTTCTCTTATCTTCTGTTCTCGTCCTTCTGATGGGACACTCTCTCTTGCTGTGCTAGTCAATCGATTATTTAGTTTTAACTTAAATTTTGCTCACAAGTAAATTCACCCACAAGGTTGGAACATTCAAAACTGTCAAGACAACCCTACCATGCGTTACTGAAGTCGATTTTGTGAACGAATCATTAAAGATTTTTTTCGACGAGTTATTTATCAATTATGTAAGTAATTAATTTTTATTATTAAATAATTTGTTAAATAAGAGTTAAAAGTGTTGGTAGACTTACAATCTTGCTTTAATTGTTTAAATTGTTGAAAATTTTCTCGATAATTTATTAAGAAAATTCAAATGGAAACAATTTCATTTACAATGAATTTTCTAAATTTCTACTAATGATAGAAATTCAAATGATAGAAACTAAACAAAACCTTCCGATTGTATTCTCACTGTATTAGTTTACACAATGACAAATTTATCTTTAAGGAATACTACGTAAATTTCACGTACTCTGCGATTACTTCGATTCGTTTGCGATATTGCTTTCTGTTTATTTCACGATAAACTTGTAAGTACAATATTGATAAATCCAAAGATAAACATGTCTCTAAACATAATCATGTTCTTGACGTAATACTTATCTTGTAGTCTTACTCATAATGAGAAACGTATTCTTTTTAAATAAAGAAAAATCGTTTTTTCAACATGAAGATTAAAATGATGACAGAAGTCGATTGATAATATTCTTTTCGAAAAAATCGATTATCTTTTTTGACTAACGATTTACGTCAAATCATATTGATATATTTATTTTATCACAGTGTTAAGATCTTTTTCCAAAATATTAATACAAAAAATATGAATCATTTAGCAAATTTTGATTTAAATAGAAATAGTTGTTTTTTTTTCCTCTTACAGAGTAGTCATACGAATATATATATACATATATAAAAAATTAGATATAATTTTATTTTTATAATAAATCACAATCGTAATTTATATCATATATGTTAAAATATAATATTTAAATATTAAATAATATATTAAAATATACGATATTTTAAATATTTAAATCTTATATATTTTATAATGTATTTTAATTAAATATATTTTGTTAATAATATAATTTAATAAATAATAAATATATATATATATATATATATATATATATATATATATTTTAT
>NW_015148984.1:645015-662124 GCF_001465965.1 Polistes dominula
AAAAAAAAAAAAAAAAAAAAAAAAAAAGAGAAAACAAAATAAAGTGAGAAATGGAACGGAGCCAAGACACGACACGTAGAAGAGAAAAAGAGAAAGAGCGAGAAGGGGGAGTGAGATGGGGCATAGGAGAGAAAAGGTTCATGAATTTGTGGCACCGTTTTGTCGCACTGTTCTCGCATTTTTAGAAGTCCTTCCTTCTTACAAGGACGAGAAGTACATACCCATCTACAAATGTGCACTCACAAATACGTGTATCATATCTGTGTATATATATATGTGTGTGTGTGTGTGTGTGTAGATTTGTGTTATAACAAGTCAGGTTTATCATACGTTCCTTTTTCTTCTCGTGCTTGTAAATATGAAAATTTGTTTTTGAAATTTGTAAAAAATTCCAATATATATTCATTCGTTATGGAAAAACAACAAATTTAAGGGATACAAAGTGACGTGTATGATTCGTTAATTTGATTTAACGCGTTTGTCAAACTCAAAAATAACAATTCACGCGTCGTTCTCTCGATTTAATTAATAGATAAATAAAATAAAAATAACAAATGTTGGAATTCATTCGGAAAATTGATACACTCGACACACGTTTGTTTGTTTGTTTTTTTTTTTTTTTTTACTTTCTTTTTTTATTTCTTTTTTGTCAATTTAATAAGAGAGACATGTGAGGAACAGAATGATAACCAAATTGGCGTGGGCCATGCGTGAACAGTCACATTAATATTCATGGTAAATAAATTAATCGTAACTTTGAAGAGATAAAGTGATAAAGAGAGAAGTATGTTTGAAAAAGAAAAATTTAAACGATGTACGTAAATATGCAATAATAATAATAATAATAATTTAACAAAACATTGTTAAAACAAACGATACACCCATCATACGCAAAATATGAAATTTTATTTAATATATATATATATATATATTTTTTTTTTCTTCTATTTTTCATTTTTTTTTTGAAACTCTATAATCAAAGTATTACGTTGAAAAATATCTTCTCTCTATGGAAGAAAAAAATTTGATTTACCTCTAAATAGGATGAAGTCAACCCAAAGTATACATATATATATATATATATTCTCTTTTCTACATTATACGTTAGAGGGAGAAATGTGAAGGAAAAAAAATACAAGGGGGGGTGAGGAAAAATAATTCTTTTTTAAATAACACGAGAGAACCCAAGAAGAGCTCAATACTGTTACCCCCCTTTTTTTTCGTAACGCAAAAAAATAAACAAAAAAAGAAAAAGAAAATAAAAGGAAAAAAAGAAAGAAAGAAAGAAAGAAAAATAAAATAAAAAAATACAAAAAAAAAATAGAAGGTACAGTGATGGTAGTAAAGCAACAACCCTCTCTCTCTCTCTCTCTCTTCTAGTACACCGTACATGGGTACACCGTTGATAAAAAGAAAGTTCATGAATAGTAAGCACCCACTGCTGCACATCTCCTCCTCGACGAACATTCTCTCTGTCTCTTTCTCTCTCTCTCTCTTTCTCTCTCTTTGGATCGTCCCTACCTCCCTCCCTCCCTCCCTCCTGTCGTCTCACCTACGCTCTCTCTCTCTCTCTCGCATACTTCTGCACTTTGCAAAAACACCCGAAAGAGAGATAACGCTACTTTTTTGAATCGGCTTCTATTATTAAATGTAGGTCGTGTTGCGTCATCGCGCGATGTCCGTTGCCGGAAAAGTGGATGAAAAAAAAAAAAAAGGATAGACGAAGAAAAAAAAACGAACCAACAAACAAACAAACAAAAAAAAGATATAAAAAAAAAAAAAAAATAAATAAATAAAACGTGTAGAAAAGGACGGAAAAATGCATCCAGTTGCATTCTCTCTCGCTTTCTCTCGCTCTCTTTCTCTAGTGAGTTTTCTCTATTTCGTTCTTTATTTAAAAACGTTGCGTTTAAATTCACCGAAGTGATTTTCAACGTGATACCAAAAAACGTGCTAGACAAAAATAACTATTGGATTCGTCCTATTAGATAATTAGAAAAAGGGTCGAGCAATTTTTGATCTTTTTGACAAATCATTCGATTACTTACGAATTTTTTACGATTACATTTACGACTCTTACGCGATCTCAATTTTTTCCTTGTTTTTTTTTTTTTTCATTTTATATTCTAATTTTTTCTCTTTCCCCCAATTAAAAATTTCATTATCAAAAGAAAAATATATCCTTTTTTTTTTTTTTATCTGTGGAAAAAATATCCTACGTAACTTGAATACTAACACGCCAATTAGAAATTAATCCTGACACCTTTTTTCCCCCCTTCTTTCTCCCCTCCCCCTCACTTATCTAACTTTCTTCTATCAAATATCTACATTATGATTTGTTCGATTTAAAAATGAGAAAGGTTTTCTTTTTTTTTTTTTACTTTCTTCGATTTTCTTCATCATGAAACTACTCCGACTAACAATTATTTACTTTGTTTTATTATTTTTTCTTTTTGTATAAACGAAGGCACCCCTTTCGGACAGATTTTAATTGGGTCAAAAAAAAAAAAAGAAAAAGAAAGAACAAAAATTTCAACTAACGATCCGCGAGAAAGTATGAAAAGTACGGATAATAGAAATGAAACAAACCAATGTCATGGTATTTCAACATAAATTTCGTCATCGTTTGCTTATACATATATATATATATATATATTCTATCTATCTTATTTGAAAGAGAAAGAGAGAGAGAGAGAGAGAGAATGAAATTAAGAAAAATTACTAAATTAAGAAAAGTGTTATGCAAACGTTTGTACGGTCTTAATGCGTTAATTAAATCGATTGGAATATCTATTAATCGTTTCTATCGATAGATAACGACGATTTTACTATCGTACGTAAACGTGTACGATATATTGTAATTGGATTTGTCCCGACGTACGTAATGGTTCCTACCATCCTTAAATCTTGCACAGTTCGTGCCAAATTACCTTGATGTCACATACGGTGATAGTATATTATATCACAAAGAGAAGGAGAAGTGGGCTCTCAAATTTGTTCAATATCAATTCTAACGTGTGAAATAAAAATATATCATCATTAGCATTAGTTTGAAATCGTCTAAGTGAAATTAAAAATCGAAATCAAATCAAATCAAATCAAATCGAATCGAATCGAATCGAGTGTATAATGTTACTGTTTTGTGTCAAGGAAATAAAACTTTCTCGTGTCGTAATGGAAAATTTTCAAGAATTTCTTATAACCACCGACAAAAGTCATAAAGATTAAATACACGACGAATTGAGAAATCAACGAAAAGAAAAAACAAAATATAAATTTCTTTTTCTTTTCTCACTTTCAAAAAAAGTCATTACTATTATTATTATTATTATTATTATAGTTCACGAAATTAATTATCTATGAGTCATTCTTCCTTTTTAAAAGATTTCGCGAGAAAAAGAAAAAAACAAATAAAAGTGATCATTAAAAAATGAGTTGGCACAGGGTTAATCATAAATTTCAATTCGTTTAAAATGCCAACGAACAAAATCTCTAAATGATATGAGGAACCACCACTGTTGACACAACCCATAGTCGCGTGACAATGATTTTGATTTCACATTTTTTACCATCTCTTTTCTTTTCTCTTTATATCATTATCTCGTCAAACAGCTCAGAGTCACATGAGTTAACGTTGAATCACATGACGAATCCATTTAATAATAATTATGTAGATGCTTGTTTGCACGCGCTGACAACTTGCCGGGATCGTGAACGGGTCAATCGTTACGATTAATTCTCCCTCTCTCTCTCTCTCTCTCTCTCTCTTACATGAGTCTCATATGTATGTATATATGTGAACAAGCTTCTACGATTAATACATATATATATCAACATTGGGTCTGATAAACGATGCAGAAACAGATAAGAAAATGATAGAAAAAGAAAGAAAGAGAGAGAGAGAGAGAGAGAACTAGGAATAAAAGAAGGGGAAAGAAAAAAGGTGGGGGGATGGTTGTAGAGGGCATTGGATGGATACAATTTTGTTCCAGATGGTAACCGCACACGCTCCCACCCCCTTTTTACGACCAATCGGCCTTATCCACATTCCTCCTACTTTGGCACACACTCTTCTCTTCCTCCCCTCCCTCCCCTCCCTTCCCCCCCTCTTACACACCTCCACCACTTTTTTACATTCTTTTTGTTTTCTTTCTGTTTATTTTATTTTTTTTTTTTTTATTTTCTCGTCTCCCTACCCTTTCCACACCGTTAATAATCATACTCTATCGCGCTTCGTCTAGGTCGTTAGCATAATAACATGAAGTGTGTGTGCTTTACCTCAATAGAATAGTAGGTAGGTAGTAGTCAGTACGTATCGTAGTTCTGATCGTATCGCATCGATCAAATCGAGTCACGCAAATCATTTCGGCAAATTGCATAAACCACAATACTCGATACCCTCCTACGCGTAACATAAACACATATATATATGTGCATGCAAATTAATATAAACGCAGTAAAGTAGATCTTCATTACGAAACATTAGCACATTTTTGTCAAAGATATATGATATCTAATAGAAAACTGATAGAAATTTGGTATACGGTTTCTTTTCTAGAAACAAGAAGTTGAAGAAGAAAAAGAAGAAGAAGAAGAAGAAGAAGAAGAAGAAGAAAAAGGACAAAAAGAAAAGAAGAAAATAGGGACAAAGTAACGTGACTTCTTTCGTACACGGGCAATCTGACGAGTAGTCTTCAAAGAGACTCACACACAGACTTTACACTAAGCTGACTCTTCTGAGCTACTACTACTACTACTACTACTATTACTTTCTTACTCGAGGACTAGATCTTCAAAACTTCAAGTACTATTCTCGATCCGGATAGTTAAAAATCATCTAGCAACCTACTCTAGCAAGCTGGTTGGTTGGGTGGATTGTATTCCTGAATCAAAAGTAAAACTCTGACGTTTCAAGATGACCATAGAAGCTTCTTCGATGATAGTAGATTATCTTGTCTTTATTGCATTCATCGTGATATCCTTTGTACTACCATTGTGGGGAAAATTTCGACGAAAAACCAAAGAGACAAAGGCTGAATATGTCTTCGCAACTGGACACGTGTCCATGGGGGCTATGATGTTATCCATTGCCAGAGGAACATTAGGTGTCAGAAGTTTCTTAGGTTATCCTTCTGAATTATATTACAAAGGGAATGCTATGTGGGAAACGTTGTACGGTATGCTTCTAGCATATCCAATCGTTTGCTTTATTTTCGTACCGGTTTATTATGATCTTGGTATTACATCGGTTTATCAATACTTGGACATGAGGTAATTTCATCATTTTATTTAATAATTATTAATGATAAGCAAAAAAATAATACATTATTATTAATTATAAATTTGTTTCATATAATTTTAGGTTCAAATCTAAACTGGTCAGATACATTGCAAGTTTTTCTTACGTCATAAGAAGTTTGTTAAATTTATCTGTGACAGTTTTTACGCCATGTGTAGCGTTAAAAGCAGTCATTGGTTTACCATATTGGGCAAGCATAATCGGTATAGTCACAATATCGGTTATTTTCACGCTAATGGTACGTTTATATAGTAATAATTTTTTTTTTTTTTTTTTTTTTTAAACTTGTTGTTAACGATATTTTTGTTATTTTTGTGCGTGTAGGGAGGTTTAAAAGCTGCCATATTGTCGGACGTTATTCAAGGATTAATGATGATCGGTATATCGATAGTTTTAATAGTTCAAGGTACAATTGACGCGGGTGGTGTTAAAGAAGTCGTCAATGTTACCGTAGATCGTGGTCGTTGGGAATTTTACAAGTAAGTATTCTAATATTAACTTGTTAATAGATCATTTTGTCATAATTCATCTTTACCTTATACTATATATATATATAGACTTTTTTTACTATTATTATTATTATTATTTCTATTAGCTTCGACATGGACCCAACGATACGCGTGACAACTGTATCAGCAGTGCTTGGTCAGCTGTTCATGAGTCTATCTATTCTCGGATGTCAGCAAAATTTTGTTCAAAGATATTGCAGTATGAAAAGCAAGAACGAAGTTGTAAAGTAAGAATATTATTTTTATTATTATTTCTATTCAAACTATCCTAAACAAATATTACTATTTCGTAATCCGTAGACCCCTCCTCCTCCCACCGTCATATGAGAAATGTTGAAAACAAATTTAATGGGGGAAAAAAAAAAATATTAAAAATAGTATAACTATGTTATCATCATGCAACAATAATACTCGTAATTTAATGAACTCGCGTATCGATAAATTTCAAAATGAATATATTAACGTGTATAAATTGCAAAACTTCAAATCGTATATGTTCATTCTAGAGAAAAAATGTAAAGTATTAATTATTATAATAATAACCGTATAATTGACTATTGTTTATGACAATCTTATGCTTCCGTAAGTAATATCCGGTAAGAAGTTAAATCACCAAATTAAAACGGGGAATTTACGATTGATGAAATAAATAAATAAAAAAAAAAAAAAAAACAGAAGTAAAATAATAATCGATAGTTTTTTTTTAATAATAATTTCGTACTAGTGTGAGTATTCTCGATACGCGTTTATTATCTCGTGTCATTCATTTAGAAAATTACGACAACGATAACAATAAACGACTGACTAAATTGTCATTCCTCCTTGGCCTTGAATATTGTTGATCATGGTTGAAAAAAAAAAAAAAGAAACAAGTCACTTTTTTTTATCGTTTGCACTTCAAAACAATGTTAATAATTTTTTTTTTTTTTTTAATGTATATCACGTCATACATTTACGATACACGTCAAATAAATAACACAGGACAAAATAGGATTCCAATTATTATAAATATTATAAATTGCATATTTAATGGTATGCACTTAAAAAACGTAAAATGTTTTTTAACAGTATTTATCAGTAATATTCATTTTGAAATCTCTCAGTCGACACAAATGAATGCTTACGAAGACTTCCTACTGTTTGCTCGACAAGAACATCTGGAAGGGAAGTAATTAGATCCGATGTGGACGTGTTCACATGCTCGTTAATTACGCTCGCGAACATTCGAATCACGTGACAACGAGGAAGAGTTTAGTTAAAACAAAATCCCCCTTTGTACCGCGTCCCACCTACCTCTACTCTACCTACCTATCTCATAATTATTCTTTTTTATTTACTTTTTTTTTTTTCAACGATCTATCCTTATAGTTTTAACCAAAATGTTTCTAATCCTATTTTATAAAAAGAAAATGTCTTGTTTAAAAAGTTATATGGTACTTTATGTTAATCTAAAATAATATTACAATGAAGGACATTGTTATCATAAAAACACGTGGTCTTATCGTTGATAATAAAATGACAAAAGGAATAAGAAAACATAATAATAATAATAATAATAATACGTTTTTTTTTTTAAACATTATTATTAGTTTCAGTTGCTATCGTTAGAGGAAAAAATTTCGTGATAAATTTCTTTACTGTATACTCTTTTTTTCCCACGTACTTAACAAGACAATATGCTCGTTTAAAAGTGCAATGAAAAGCAAAAAAAAAAAAAAAATAAATAGAAAATGCACGAATAAAAACGATGTTATTTTATAAATATACTTTTACCAGGAACACTTTGAGGAATGACGGTATTCGTGAAAAAAAAAAGAAAAAAGAAAAAGGAAAAAGATAAAACGGGGAAATATTTAAATTCTAAGAGAAACGTTGTACTTTTGCACACGGGGGCGTCGAAATAATTCGTAAATTATCTTTCGTTATAACGAAACACATCCGCCAAGCCAAGCCAAGCGGCTTCTTCTCGTTGTTAGGTACTATTTCTCTTCACTCCCTTGAGAATGAAAATAATTTCATTCTCGACGGACGCAAAAGTTTCCTAACTCGTCCTCGATTCTACTTCGTCGTGTATAACACGGCAACACCAAAAGATAACAACGACGACACAACTACGACGAGACTATGATAACCCTAGTTTAAATAATATAAACGATAATAAAATAAAAAAAATAAAAAAAAGAGAGATAGACACGAAGAAAGAATGAATGTGCATGTGTGTATGTGCACATGATTGTTTGAAAGAAAAGTAACATGTAACTTGGGATTCAATTTGTATTTTTAATAATAAATGTGTAAACCACACCGACCACCAACAGGCGCACGCTATGTTTGTCTCTATTAAAAATTACTGGAAAATGTGACAAATTTTTTTTTTTTTTGCAAAGAAAAAAGTAACTCGCTAACGAATGTAAAAAAAAAAAAAAAAAAAAATAGAAAACCATAACGTAGCCTAGGAGTTTTTTCAAAATATTATTTTCGAAATCTATACTAAATCGTAACGATGCAATTTCGGTATTGGTTTAAAATGAAAAAAAAAAAAAAGAAATTATTATTTTCAATTCATCTATCTGTTTTTCAACAACAACAACAACAAAATATTAAATTGATCTAATAATCGTTATCGTATTCGACAAATGTTAAAAAGAAATAAATTTTCCAATTATTTTTTGTACTAATTCAACGACATATTAGATAACAGAATAATAATTATAAATATAATTTACATAAGTAACGTGTGACAATCATCCTGCAGGTAGTCATTTATGATAATGAATCGTTGTCGTTTACGTTACGGGACGAAAATAAATGTAGGGTTTTCGAAAACAAAGTTTTTCGTAAAATGTTCGATGCAAAACGCGATGAGGAAACGGGCGAATGGAGAAAAAATTCCATAACGTTGAAGTACATCGATTGTACAACAAACCGGACATTATCAACGTCGTAAAATCACGCCGATTAAGATAGGCTGGTGTCACGTGGCGCGCATGAGGGAGGATCGAATGGCGCACAAAATATTGGTCGATATACCAAACGGAAAAGGACCATTAGGTAGACCGATACGTAGATGGGGGGATAATATTAGAAGGGACCTGAAAGAAATAGGATACGAAGACCGAAAATGGAAGGATCGCGCTGAGGGACGGGAACAATGGCCCGTTTTGGTATTTGCGGCAATGAACATTCGAGTTCCTAATGCCAGTTAATAATAATAATAATAATAATAAGTAATGTGTACGTTAAGTAATTTATTTAGCTTGCAGTACAATGTTTATAATAGAGTCTAATTTTAAATGGTAAATAATAATTATTACTGATAGTAAGAAAACAAAAAAAAAATTGATATTTAATCAAAAAATCAGATTTAACACATAAAATTAAAAAACCAAAATCAAAAAGAATAAAATCAGTAAAATTTATCGTTTGTAACTGAGTAAAGATCGTATTTTTCGTATTTGAGGAAAATCGTTTTCTCTTACGACATAATCAATGAAGCCTTTTCGTCGAGGTAAATGGGCAGAAAGCCAAAAGTTTTAGTATGAGAGATACTCGACGTCCAATAAGGTCAATAATATCAATTCAACATCCGGCCGACATACGTTTTCTTACCCATGAAAATCCAAACTACTACTGCGGTATAAATCTTCCTTCTTACTTGGAATTATTTGTTTGGAAAGAATAAATACGCGAAACTTGGCTCCCCAATCAAGCTTACCAGAGAAGTAAGATAATCCTAAGGAAGTAAAATCGAATATAATCCCAACTACCTAATTCCTTCTCTTTTACTGACTTGAAAATTTAGTTCTTTACTTTTATCTTCTTCTACCTCGAGATTCTCTCTTTTGTGTAACCCTTATCATTCTAAGCAAAAATAATTGACCCGAAATATTTGTACATTCGTAAACTTTGAATTTAACTATGTTGTTTTATTTGACTTTTTCAGAACTATGATGGCAAACGTACCAACCATTGCCGTTCTATTCTCATTATCTTGGGTAGTGGGAATGGTGATCTTCGCCAACTACGCCGATTGCGATCCTCTGAGCATGGGTTACATCTCGAAATTCGACGAGATAGTACCGTTCTTCGTTCAAGACAAATTCCTCAACATGCCAGGTTTATTAGGTCTGGTAATGGCTACTTTGTTCAACAGTGCACTAACATTAGCCGTATCCAACCTAAATTCTCTGGCAACAGTGACGTTCGAGGACTTTCTAAGTCAAATTCCGGCATTGAGTAATCTCAAGGATACCATGCAATTACGAACGATCAAGATATTATCCGTGTTCTACGGTTTGTTAATAATCGGTTTAAGTTTCGTCGTAGCTATGTTATCCGGTGTTATAGAATCTTCAATGTTAATGACATCCGCAACATCCGGACCACTTTTAGGAGTTTTTATATTAGCAATGTTAGTACCGTGTGCCAATTGGAAAGGTGCATCAGCTGGAATGATATTCAGTCATGTTATGACACTATGGTTGACCTTTGGACATTTAACTGTTCAAACGAAAGACGATGTGTTACCTTTGTCAACTGATGGATGTAAAAACGATACTTTTTCACCGTGGATCACGAAACCTGGCAACGTGTTATATTCCGTGTCAAATGTTTCAACCATTGTCAACGATTGGGATAATACAACGTCGAGTATTTTAAAAGAAGAAACCTCCGACAATACATTAATATTTATCTACGCTATTACTTATATGTATTACGCCCTGATCGGCAGTTTATCGACGGTTATAGTTGGAATAATAGTCAGTTTATTCACGGCTAATGCCAAGGAAGATGCTTACGAGTTATACTTGTTACATCCGTTAGCCTACAAATTGTCAACACTATTCCCAGGAAAAAAAAGACTTTACGCAAGTAGCACGCGTCTCGACAATGGTAACAATCCAACGAACGCAACTACATCATCCTCAATAACCTCGATTTCTAATGGAAATGAAAAGACCACCAATATGCTTCAAGGTACCTTAGACAATAACGGTAAACATCACTTCGACAATGGTTACATTCAAAAATTAAACTCTTTGAAAGGTGCTACGTTGGAAGTTACTAATGAAATGTCTAAGGGTACGAGATTATGAAAAATTGTTTACCTTTCCTTTTTTTAAAACGACTAGTCTATTTTATAAAAATTACGATTAATACAAATAGTGTTTCATGATATTGTGCTTCGTACGAGGATACTGCCAGGCTGTGATGAAATCAAATTGATTTATTTTGAAGGATATAAAAAACAAACTAAAAAAATACTTCGATCGAATTATTCTAACTCGGTGAGATGAATACTTGTTAATAGATCCAATACATATATAGATATATATATATATATATATATATATATATATATATACACGTGCCATAAAACTACGTTAGGACACGGTTGTTCAAAAAAAAAAAAGTTAAAACTTCTACAATATCGATCGGATATTTGTCGGGAACGTTTTTTTTTTTTTTCATATAAAATATCACTACTTATTCTTAAACACCGATAACGAACGAATTTCGAGTCTCGATTTAATAATAATTCATCATAAACGTTCTAACTTCGGTATCAGACTGACGATCCGGTCAATGAGATCGGTGATATTTACACACTTATGTTGTTTTCATTTACTTTTTGTTTTTTTTTTCCTTCCCTCTTCTTCTTCTTCTACTTATTTTCTACTTACTCTTAATTTTGTTTTATTTTTTTTGTTTTTTTTAATCACGAATAAACACGCGAATTTTCCAAAAAACTAAAACGTTCGGAAAGGATTTAAGATGATTACGATTACGTCTAGACAAGAAATATACTCATTTAATTAATCTAACGAATATTTCGAGTTTAGATTTTGTTTTGTTCTTTTTATTTTTTTTTTTGCTATTTTTCTCTATTTTCCTATCATTCATACTTGATCATGTTTGATGTGTTTCAATATATTTTCTTTTTTTAAATAAAAGAAAAAAAACAGTATAGTGTATGAGATCACAAGCTTAATTAATAATACGTATTAGATTAAGTTTATCAATTGAATATTAGTCATGAACGAAATGAATATTGTGTATGCATGCTAGATTTATGCACAAATATCATTGTATGCATTTTTTGGTTTTTTTTTCCTTTCTTTTTTGTAAATATATAAATATGTATATTTTAGCATAAGTTACGATCGAAGAATGAATGATAATACGAATTTCACAATGCCATAAATGTTTCTATGACTTGTACGTTGCCAATGAGCATATTTTTACTTAATACAATATATATATATGTACTTCATAAATTAAACAAATGTACGTAAATAATTATTTAGTAATTAAAAAAAAAAAAAAAGAAACAAAACAAATTCTATAGAAAATTTATTAATAACGATTGAGAGTGAATTTTTAAGACGATTATGTATAAACGTAGATTACTTTTTGAATAAGTCATTATTTTCCTCCTATGTATATATACATATATAAACATAAATCTTGAAAATAAATTGAAAAGAAAAAAAAGTATATAAAAAAAAGGAAAAAAAAAAAAGAAAATGTCAAACTTAACCAATAATAATAAATTTGATATATAATCCCATTAAGCTTCGTTTTACGTATAACCCATAATATTTAATTAATATAATTAATTACCATAACATAAAGTTATTCTATAAAATATCACATATTTACCGGTATGGTTAATATTTTTCTCGAAAAGAAACCATTTATTTCCTTCGACCCTAAATTGACGAATACCATCAAACAAATATCATGCTGTTTGTTGATAACTTCAAGTCTAACTCAGTCGATAAAGTAACTCGCGATCGGATAAATTTGCTCAACGGATATTATAACGGATATAAATAAATATATAAATTTAATTTATTATTAAATTATTTATTATATATAAATAACGTACGTATAATCAAATTGGATGTTTCACCTTTGTTGTCAGAAAATATTCTTCTCGTTTCAAAGCAATACAAATAATATAACAAAAGCTTCGCAATATCCCAAACCGTAATTTTGAGCAACACGTTGGTAGCACTGTTATACTATGGTATATATGTAGTATGACGCGGTTGATTATCGATTGGGTCGACAAAGGCAGATTAAAACCTTCTGTTTTTGACTCTGAAACCGAGTACCGAAACAAAGACCCCCCCTTCTCCTCTCCTCTCCTCTCCCTCACCCCACAACCCCCAGAGGGTTTCACCATTTTCCCTTCATTTTCTCATTTTCTCATTTTCTCATTTTGCCAATAGCAAATAAATCAATTGAAAAAGAAAAAAAAAAAAAAGAAAAAATTACTCCCGAAAAAGAAAGATAGAACGATAATGTCTGAACATAGCCGATTACAAATAACAAAAGAATAAGAAACTAAATTAAATGTAAATTTTGTTCAAACTGAAAACAACAATAAATAAAAATAATTTCAGACTCATAATAAATTAATTAATATTTGATTCTCGTTCTAATTTGAAATATAAAAAAGATATCATGTGTGCAGATCACACGTGTTAGAAGTGAAACCTTCAAAAAATAAAGTTTCGAGAGAATGAGACAAATGCACAGCATCAAGACTAAGATAATTTAGGATTTATTGTTACTGTATGTATCAATACAAGGCTCAATCCTACATGTTTGTTTCTTTTTCTCTTCTTACTTAGTATCGTGGCCGTTTCATCGGCATGTTTCATTTTTTCAAATCACCCCCCTCCCCATTTTTAAGAAGTTTTCACTTCAAAAATATTCGGGATTACTTCAGGTGGTAAAGTTGAAAGCTATAATCTTGAAGAAATGGAAGGAAACTATGAGAGAACGCGTGGAATCTGTAAAGCCGACGAAGGAAGACGAAGATGACGATAAAGTCCCATCGTAGCCATCTCTGTTGATGTTACAGTAGTAGTAGTAGTAGTAGTAGTAGTAGTACCACAGTGGCAATGGCAGTAGCAGCAGCGGTGGTAGAGCGTCAGAAAGAAGTTTAGTTGCTGCTGTGTAATTCGTGAAATGCATTGTGAATAAGTTACGGTTTTAGTTATTGTTAAAAGTTAATCTGTGCTGTACTGTGCTGTGTTACGTTAACACGTTCACATCGTGTTTCAGATTATTATTAGTTTTTCCTTTTATTTCTAAATTGTGTTTCAAATTAAACAACGTTAAACGTCACTTATTTCTTTCTTTATTCTCCACAGTCTAAAAGTTATTCAAGTATATAACTTATCTCACTTGATAATAAAACCCCACCATTCCATCCAAACGAACTCCCTCTATCGGAATTTCGAGTCGACCAAAAAAAAAAAAAAAAGACAAAATAACTAATTTGCAATTAGTCTTGAAGTTATTATCTATCAATTTTTCTTTCTTATCGATTCGTTCCCCCTCTCCTCGTTTCTCATTTGTTGATTATATTCAGCCTTTATTTTTCCCCGTTTTTTTTTTTTTCTTATTCAGACAGGTGTCACAATTAAACGAATAACTACTACTACTACTAATCGTGATTAAGTTCCTAATAAGTCTTCAATATTATCGATACGTACCGAAGATTGATTTTAAATCAAACACGATTCAACGAATTCTATTATTTCGTTGTGAAAAACAAGTTTATATCTCATCATGGCAGTAGAATCAAGGTGAGTTTTCTTTCACGTATTTTCTTCTTTTTTTTTTTTCCTATTAATATACGTTGTGTGTATCTCTCTACTACTTCTTGTTTGGATCGTATTAAACTAGTCTCAATCGAGACACCTCTCTCATACTACTACTACTACTACTACTATTATTACTTTTACGTGCATGCGCAAAAGAGAGAAGAACGTTGTGTGCATACTCCGAAGACTTGCGCACCGGTTCGATGCTCTCCCTTCAGAGTCCAGTTCGTTTTTTTTGTCCCTTTTTCTCCTTCCCTTCTTAGTTTTTATTTTTCACAGACGTGTTTATACGTCCCTACCCAAGCAGCTGTCAAGACACATTCCTTTTTAGTTATAAACCAAACCTTTTCTACACCTTTCTATCTTACCATACCAATATTAATTAACTTATACAATTTTTGGTTTATTTAATTTCTATTAGAATAAATGTCTTTGGTTTGATTTCTTTTTTTGTTTAAATAAAGAATTTAAATAAAGAATATTTTTTTTTTATGATAGAAATGTTTGTTCTTGTATCTTTAGAAAATAATCGATTATGAACATTTGCAATAAGTCACGTATATTTTACATTTTTGTGTTATCATCGTTTGATACTGATATAATTTTTAAAAGCAATAAACACGACTCATGATAAGTAATAATAGTATCGCATTGCTGCGAGACAATCGTTTAATATTCCTAGAATTATATGTTCATTCGTTTCATTATTCATTCTCGTGAAGATTTACTTCGATTTCGTTGTTAGCATTTGCGAGAATACTTTCATCTCTTTCGCACTCCTTAATTTAATTATTTTTCTATAGTATCTGTATTAATTAAATTTGTTCAAAATTTATTTCAATTTAATTCGATGATTTTTTTTTTTTTGAAATGATCGAAATATCCAATGAATTAATCGATCTTTATATTTTTGTACAATAATTTTCTTAAATTATAATTGAATAAATTTCGATAAAATATTACACTCAAGTAAATATTAAATTCATTTTGATGGATTTCCAGAAATATATTATTGTAATATTATTCAAAAATTAGTATTCTAGTAGCAACATTTTTTTTCTTTAATAATTCATTCTACCACCGTTTCTTATTATTCATCGTCACGACGTTATAATTTAACTTAGCATTAATTATGGACAGTATAATTTAGCAATAATCTTATTTTTATCACTGGACATTTTCCTTTTTTTTTTTTTTAGATTTTTCCTTTACCATTCTCTTTCTCTTTTTTCTCTTTCTCTTTTTCTATTTCTCTCCATCGTGAAAAATAAAGCGTTGCAGGTGAATGCATAATTAAAATCTATGTGAGAGTATATGATCACTGAAATGTATATAGTACGTATTACATTATTCACAATATACCCTTTGGTACGCGATACCGAATGTACCGAAAAATTGATATTTTCATTTTACATTAGACAGAAATATTTGAAACCTCTTACACTCTCTTACACCTATCTCATCTTCCAAACATAATTTTCAATCTATTTGTTCATCATTATTAATTGATTCAAATCTACCACAAATATTATATTACACTGCATAAAATAAATTATTTCATTATTTTCTTTTACTTACACGATGAGAAAACAAATATATATATATAACAATATTAGATAAAATAATAGTAATCATATCAATTAAAAAAACCAAACGTCGTTTGTAACAAACAATTTCAAACCATTTGAAAAAAAAAAAAAACAACTACGAACATTTAAAAAAAAAAATATTACACAATTTTAGATTTATAATAAATATACATCTATAATGTTATTAATAAAAAAAAAACTACGATTAAAAAGAACATTTCATAATTAAATCATTCCAAATGAGATATATAACCTTCATAATAAGTATATGTATAACGATCTATCCTGTTGTTATTATTTGATAAGCTAACCGAAAATCTTCCGAATATTCTCAAACCGGAAATCAGAGAGAGAGAGAGAGAGAGAGAGGTCCTTGTTTTAAATGTATTTAAAATAATCTAAAAATTTCGAGAAGAATTGACATAAGTAATTAAGACCATTGGTGGGTTAAATGTATATATATAAGCACGATGAAAAGGGTAGCAGTAGACCTTTTTGTTTCGGTGTGCGACTAGTTTACATTTGTTCTATTATATTAAATACTTCTTCTTAAATCAAATTCTTTAAAAGTATCTTCGACATTTTTTTCTTAACACTTATAACAAGACAAAAAGAGAAAAAAAATACATAAACATCAGACTAAAATAATATTTTGTGTATGCTGTCCTCTTTAAAATCTTATCAGTTAGAAAAGTTGGCATCGTTAAAGTGAGATAGACACATTGTAGTCACGTTCCACTTTACAAACTCAATACCTGACTCTCTCTTTTTTTTTCTATCTCTCTCTCTCTCATATAAACACACATGCATAAACACATATACATTTATTTACTATAGTGAAGTATCCAAGAAGATACTTCGAGGAGTGCTTTTCTGTTTTAACATATCTTCAAACACGTTTTAAATATATATATATATATATATATAATACTATAATATAATATTTTAATCTAATATTAGATAAAGGGATTAGAGATAACATTTAGACACTATCACAGCTTTTATAAAATAAAACATAGTCAATTTCTTATCGATTGAAAATTTACATTGGTTATAATAGTAATATCTATAAAACCGTGCTTAAATTT
>NW_015148984.1:677413-713789 GCF_001465965.1 Polistes dominula
TATATATATATATATATATATATATATATATATATATATATATATATATATATATATATATATCTGTCATCGTACTTATATCTATGACCGAACACGGTCCATATATTATTTTTAGAACGGTGTTGAATCCAAAAATCCACTTAAATACTGCCATTTGGATATAGCTGGTAGTGCAGGTGATCTTCCATTTCAACCAGTTGGCTCACCGATTTTGGCACTGGCTAAATACTTTCTTCTGGACAAAATTATGCAATCATGGAACGACGAGAAAGATGACCAAAACTGATAACAGGATTACTATTGTATTTTCAGGACCTAAGAAGGATTACTTATATTTCCGAACTATTCCTATTCCTCAATATTGTGTTTTTCTTTTCCAGAATCTTAAAGCCCGCTTTATTTTAGGTTTCGGTGCTCAACGTATTGCTTGTAAACTGATCTTTACATTAATGGGGCATTTTTGTTTGTTTGTTTAAAATGATAATAATCGGTTTTGGTGCAGGCATTAATGACACATTTGAAAGCTTTTGCTTTTTATCAAACAATTTTTAAAGACTGCATTTAGTTTCTCTTTATCTATTTTTCTTTTCAATATCGATTACAGCACGGAGCCTGCAGTTGTTCGCCTTTAAAGTACACACATATCGACATAAGAGGTCATTTGCCGTATCCCCACCACCTATCATACAGCGGAAATCCTGTATTGGCATTGTCCTATTGTTACCTGATTCAAGGAAAATGTCTCACCGTACGAAACGATCCACCTTTAGAAATGCAATACGTATGCGAAGTTGATTGCAAACCTATATGCATACCACCATACCAATCATGCACTATACCCTGTGAACCTGCTCCTGTACCCTGCATTACTCCACCTTGTGGTACGTGTCCACCTGATCCTTGTTATCAACCTTGCCCACCACCACCCTGCCAACCCTCCCAACCTTGTCAACCCTGCCAACCATATTCTCCATGCCCTGAACCGGTAACTGTCGTTGAACCTATGTGCACACCGAACGTTCAAAGAAATGGTCTGAACACTTGTGCTTAGGCTTCTTTATTTGCTATATATATATATATTTTTTTTTTTTCTATATATCAAATATTTTTGGACAACTTTTTTTGAGTACATTCATCTCTTATACACCATCTCTTATGTTTTTATAATTTTTATAAATTGTTTTATGGTATACAGTTTGTAGCATTTAATCTACTTAATTTTGTATTTAATTAAATCAATGATCCATGGATTAAAAGATGAATTTTATATCGAGATAATATTGATAATTTATAAAAAAAAAAAAAATAGATTATTATACTTTATATTATTATACTTTCATATTAAATAAAAGAAAAAAAAAATAATCCACACAGTATTTTTTAATAAATAATTTTAATTAATATCCTTTTACGAGAAATAAAATTTGTGAAAAATGTTTATACTGCAAATGTTTGATCTGAACACTATATATATTTGATAAATGAACAAGTTTTGATTTGATAAAATGATAGATTCGATTAAAACTAATAATATTTAAATATAAATATCATAAACCGATAAATATCATAGTTGGAAAAAACATTTTTAAATGTTTCAACATCATTCCATTTGTAGAATTTTTGTCTTATAAGAATTCTTATCGACAGAGTTGTATCGACTGCTAATAAAATAGTTCTCTATCATTTGTGTGTTTAATATATATACTGTTCTGTCGATATTGTACCTTTTATAAGTAACCTTTTCAAATTTGTCCCCTTGGTATACTGCATTATCAGCATATTAATAATTGTATTTTTTTAGTATCGTAACAGGTTTGTTTTTCTCTTATGTCGATAACGTAGATTCTCATTTCCCGCGCTTATTAAAATTATTAAAATCACATATTGATCCTAAATCTTATTATAACAAAAATATTTATAATAATGTTTCATCAAAAAAANAAAAAAAAAAAACATAAATATTAATATTTATAAATAACAAAATACCAAACACAATCTCGTACATTAAATAATTACCTTAATCTCCTGTAATAATTTTTTTCTCATACGTAAAACATCGAATTAATTTTAAAAAAAAAAAGTCTAATTGAGAAAGATGAAAAAAAAAAAATAATTAAAACAAAGAAAAACAATTCGATTTTTATTCAATTTTCATTCGTCAATTTGGTTAGAGTTGAAAAAAAAATTCAAAAGAAAAAAAAAGGTGGTGCAAATCATAAGCGTGTAAAGCATCATGGAAAGGAAACTTAATTACAGGCACGTCCTTTCTTAATTAAGAGAAAATGTTTGGCGTATCTTGAGGAGATTACGGTGTAAGAGAGGTCCGCTTCCGTTTGCGGTGAACCATCCAGCCATCCAGCCAGCGTGCGCGTTCTCTCACGATCGAAAGCCCCGATCCAAAACAAACCTCAGCATTCTCTCTTTGCACGAGCAACGACTGACTACCGTGTTGATTAAACGACAAGCAAGCAAGCAAGTAAATTGAGCATGTGAATAATCTTTTGCAATGAAACGTTCGACAGAACGAGTACACAATGGTGGTGATGAGTATCCGTACGTAAATAATTCGCAATCTTATAAAAATGTTTCAAAAACTGTATAATTCTTCGATCATTCCTTCAGTTTATCATACAACTTACAATTTTATTATTAATCTCAAAACAAAACCGATATTAAATAATAATACGTACATTTTCCAAAAACACTTTCATTAATATCCAAAATATAACTTATATTAACCGACATTATATATATATATTATCTATCTATCTATCTATCTATCTATCTATCTATCTATCTATCTATCTATCTAAAAACAAATATTTTCTCTAGACCCTTTAGTTCTCGAAGGACCAATTTCCAAAAGAGGAGAAGACCTGGTTTGTATTGATCGCGGGAGGAGGAACACTGTCGAGCATCTCTACTACGATGGGTAGTAGCAGCATAGTATCGGTTGGGTACACGCTAGTTGACATTGTTTAAAGAACTTCAAGGTAGAGAGTTGTTGAGAAGGTTGAGAAGAAGGAAGGGTGGGAGGAAGGGGGAGGGGGAGAAGAAGTGGCGAGAGGAAGGTTGGCACACGGTGGGAAGCGTTCGCGAGAAGGATGAGGATGACGATGAGAAAGAGAATGAAGAAGAAGAAGAAGAAGAAGAAGAAGAAGAAGAAGACGAAGATGAAGAAGACGAAAGAGGAGGAGGAGGAGGAGGTTGTGTAGAGAAGGGTGGAGGAGGAGGAGGTGGTGGCAGGGGGCAGTGTGGCGGGTTCGACGGCCGGCTGGTGGCCCAGTGACCGGGACCGGTTCCCTCCGCGGTTCCTCCTTCCGCCTTCCTTGCAAACGCACAACTGCATCATCTCGACTGGACTACCTCTCCCTCCCTACCCTCCCTTCTCTTCGTCCCAACCCCTACCCCAAACCCTCCCCCCCAGCAGCAGCAGCAGCAGCAGCAGCTCGCTTTCGTTCCCTCTCGAACCCTTTCCTGGCCTGGCTCCTTCTCGTTCGCGTCACTCGCCGTTCGAGTCAAGACTTCCTCCCTCCCTCCCTCTTCCTCTTACTGCTATCGCAACCTCGCTATCGTTGCCTACCCTCCTCCCTCCACCTCCTCCTCACCCTCACGTCTTTCTCCACTCCACACCTCCCGTTTCCCCTAACCCACGGTTCTTCTCTTCGGCTTCTTCTTTCGCACGAAAGCGTTGCCACACGCGCGAAACACCTTCTCTTCATCTTTCTCTCTCTCTCTCTCTCTTTCTCTATCTAACTCTTTCTCTTTTTCTCTTTCTCTTTCTCTCTCTCTCTCTCTCTCTCTCTGTTCTTTACCTCCCTTCCGTCTTACACCCTACCGTGTGTCTGATCTCTCTTTCTACTCTCCTTTTCCCTCTTCCGTCCTGTTCACGGAGCTCCTCTCTCAAGGCGGAGGTCACGACGAGCACTATCCTCCTTCTATCCCTCCCCCTTCCCTTATCACCCAACTACCACCACCAACTACAACTCCATGGTGTATATCTCTTTCTCTCGCTCTTCCGTTCACTGATCGAGGGAGCAATATAGGTACGGATGGACGAGCAAACTATTTATCCCACGCGACGACGTGGGCAGTCTACGTATAGTAAGTAAAGACGGCCCTTCAGAAAAGGAGGATGATGATGATGATGATGATGATGACGACGATGACGATGACGAACTAACATATAAATGTATTTTGTATCCTACCGAGTTAAACCTTTCTCTTTCCTCTTTCTCAATCTCATTCTTTACTATACTGTTTATACATATATATATGTATATATGTATATATATATATATGTCTTCAAAGGTGTATCTTTAAATTCAAGATGGGCATGGTCGGGTACCTCAGTCAAGGGCTTGAAAGGAAAAGTAGTTCTATGAAAGAGAGAGAGAGAGAGAGAGAGAGAGAGAAGAGAAAGAGGGATGGAAGAGGATGATGGGAGGAGAAGGAGGAGGAGGAGGAGGAGGAAGGGAAGTGAAAGTACAAGCCGAGAGAGAGAGAGAGAGAGGAAAAGAGAAAGAGTATACCGACGGTGCATCCAAGATTTCGTGCCTGCCTGCATGCTTGAAGGTGCCGTTCCATGTTGTTCCTAGTAGTAGTTCTTTCCTTCTTCCTAGTTCTACTTCTATTTCAAAACATCTTTCCTACCTCCTACTGTCCCCACCTCATATATTCCTACTACTCTTTCTTTGTCTCTTTATTTTCTCTCACCCACCCCCCCTTGCACCACCTCCTACCCCCAACCACAACGTCCTCCCACTTTTTGTAATCTTCGCACCTATACACCTTTACGAGAGACGAGACCTCCTGGTGCCTGTTACTGAACTAATTCTCTAACGTGCTTCTATATAATACTAAGGTCAACATACACACACACACACATTCATACCTTCCTGTTGCCGGAAATACTCTGGGAAATAGTTTTCCACGCTTTAGAAATCTTTCATTTCCCATTCTTTGTACTCGTAGTTTCCATTGAAAAGATCAAACATAACTTTTGTAAATGTTTCGCGTTCATTTATCTATTTTTTTTTTTTTTCATCTCTGTCTCTCGAAAATTGGAACACACAAGATAAATATACGATCATTTTGTTTTATCAAGCAGCTGACAGTTAGTTGGAAACTCCAATATGTACAACATATCGTTTTCCAATCCCGTTGATGTAATGATATAGTGTTGTCAATAAAAAAGAAGTAGAAAAAATAGTAATAGGTAAGAAAATATAGGAAACGCGTGGAAAAACAGTGGTAAAACACAATGGGTGACAGTGTAAACGAGAACATCCGTTAGGATAGAAGGGAGCTAGAGAAATATTGAGACGAAAAGAACTGGTGGTAGAAGGCTAAGGACAAAGGTACACGTATAGCGGGATAATCTATAAGAAAGACGAAGGAATGAGGGCAGACGAAAAGAAAAAAAAAAAAAGAAACAGAAAAAAAAAAAAGAAAATGGGCTTCGGTCATTCGCGCCAAACTATACTTGGACAACGTTATAACGGGACACGCGAGAAGATCCCGCTTTACGAATACATTTTCGACTTAGTAACCCTCGGCTAGCGCTTTCTTTTGCTCCCTTCTCTTCCCTTCCTGTCCCTTCCCTTCCTATCCCTACCCAGTGGTTAAAGGTATTCAGTCGTCGTCTGCTAATCGAAAGGTAACCCAGAACGAGAGAGAAACGAAGATGATTTGGTACCTCGACTACGCAACCTCCTTTCTTCCTCTACCTTTCCTTTTTATCTTTTTCTTTTTTTTTATTCTTATTCTTATTCTTATTATTCTTATTCTTATTCTTATTCTTTGCTTCCATACCTTAACGGAAGGCTTTACGAAGAATCGATCAGCGGTGTCACGCGACTTGCCGAAAATGGAACGCGACGATCGACACGTACTCAACAACTTCGACTCGTATAAGTTCTTCGATATGAGCTCAAAGATTATCCCCATTGTTTTATTCATATACTTCATTCATTTGTAAGGTATGAAATATTTTTATAATAATAATAATTATATAAGATATTTAAAAAGTATTTTTTATTATTTCATTTATGAACGATAAAGAAAAATCACAAATTCTTATCAAAGTATCAATTTTTAGATCAATGTCGTATCTGTTAATAAAAAATTATCATACATGAGATACTTCCTAGTATCTTTTAAATTAATTGTAAATATCCTGTGACCTAAAAATCATCTATTTTTTTTTTTTTTTATATTTTATTCATAAAAGCAACTGAAACCTGGTTAAATGAATGAAGATTAATGAAAATAACTGTATGACGATAAAATATTTCTACGAATGATTATCTTAAACCTGACGAAAAGTTAATTCTCAATAAGAACGAGTAGTTAAGAAATCGAAACCAATTGGTTAATTGATCCCCGTAGCTAATACGTCGATCTGTTACACATTATTGTGAAGGGCGTGCGAAGGCTTTAACGTTTAACGATCTCTGCTTCGTCACGTAGTAAGTTACTCACTAGAAGGCGTTAACACGTCGACTCTGTTCAGTCAATTTCGCGTAAACAGGTAATCACGTTTCGTCTAATATCCCTTTAACTAGCTCTTAAAATACTACTACTACTACTACTACCTGTTGACATCTTTTTTTTTTTTTCTTATACATTATATAATAGATTATACTCGGTTAATTCAAATCATAAACCTACCTCAAGTTCAACACACTAAATCTGAACTTTGCACAAAGTATTGTCTTGAACAATACGCATGAATTTTCTACGATGAATACTTTATTGAAAAATGATTGATATGATCTTTAAAAAAGAGAAAGAGAGAGAGAGAGAGAGAGAGAGAGAGAAAGGACAAAAATGATTTTATCGATAGTAAAAGAATGAATCAAAAAAATAATTCACAAACTCGATGTATCTATCCTTTTGCTATGTAACCTCACTTGCAAATAGGATAAAAGACCTCCTCTGACTAGGCGTCTCGACATCGATTTTTCTCCAGTTTCCGAAAGATCACGTTGGTTAGGTGTATATATGGTATCTCGTGTTTCCATCGGTTCGTCGATTCTTTTTAAAAGCTTAAAGGAAGAAAAGACTTTAAGAAGAAGAAGAAGAAGCATCCGTGCGATAAAGGAAGACGCAAGGAGGAAAAGGCTGAGAGGAGACAGAAGAAGAAGAAGAAGAAGAAGAAGAAGAAAGAAGAAAGAAGAAAGAGGAGGAGGAGGTGGCGGTGGTGGAGAAAGGGGGATGGGATGGGATTGGATGGGATGGGGAAAGGGGGAGTAGGGGATAAGAGAAGAAAGGGATAGATAGATAAATAGATAGGTAGATAAATAGATAGACGGATAGATGCATTTACTCGAGAGACGGAGAATGTGGAGATAGAGAATGCAATCTATTAGTCTCGCTCCGGGTCTCGCCGGCACGAAGAAGAAGAAGAAGAAGAAGAAAGAAGAAGAAAGAAGAAGAAGAAGAAGAGAAAGAGGAGGTACAACGAACGTGCAACGTCGGTTCCACCATACCTCCCCCTCTTCCTACTCCTCTCTTCCATCTCCTCTACGTACGCCATAACAAGAGGGAGAAAGAAAGAGAGAGATGAAAAGAGAGGAAAAATTTCTCAGTGAGTTTACGGAAATACGCGAATTCTCGATATCCAAGTTGATGTTTTAACACGCACGAAAATCTACGACGTTATTTTATAACTTTCAAATACAATCCTAAATAATATCATTCAACGAGATCTCCTTTTTCTTTCATTCGATATACAGAGATGTATTATACCTAAACTCTTAGCAAAATGTTCTATTTTATTATTCCTCTGGACGATCTCTTAAACGTCAGTCCACTACGATGACTACGACTACTAGTAGTAGTAGTAACAAGAGGGAAGAAAAGGGGGAAGGAAATCGATGAACTCGAGAGAAAGATAGAAGTTTCTCAGTATAAAAAGAAGAATAGGTATAGGAAGGTACAACTTGTACCGCGGGGGAGGCAAGGAGGTAGAGAGGGCTAACTCGTAGACATGTAGGCGGATGGAGAAGAGTGAGTGCTAAGAGTTCGATTATTCGTCAAAATAAGATGAGAAAAAGGGAGATGATGTTTAATAACTATACTCTACTATTATACACGTCTCTTATAGATTTAGCCGAGAAAGCTGCAAAGTAGAAGCTTCTCGCATCGAGCACCCAGTATACACCGCGACGAGGAGGAACCAGAGAACACACTCTTTATCTCCTCTCTCTCTCTCTCTCTCTCTCTTACTATCTCTTGCTTGTTCGTTCACTCTCTCACTCACTTACACTCACTCACTCACTCACTCACACTCGCTCACTCCTTTTCTTTCCCTTTACCCGCCGCCTTCCTTCTGTCCCGTGTCCCTATCTCGCTTGCTCTGTGCAAAGAGGAGCTGTGCTCTGGGGGCTTGGGTCGTTGGCCGCAACTCGCCGTGACCCAGTGCGAGCGTTAGGACATTGACTCTGCCATCGCCATCGCCATCCGCGATACCTAACCAACTTCCCCTCCCGTTCTTCCTCCCCCTCCTCCTTCTCTTTCACCTTCTTCTTCTTCTTCTTCTTCTTCTTCTTCTTCTTCTCCTCCCCCGCCACGAAGTATCGCCTACCGATTCTTCCTCTATGCCTCGTTCGGTTTACACCGGCAAAACTGCCTCCTCCTTCCCCCCCCCTCCTCCCTCCTCCCTCATCCCTCATCCCTCATCCCTCACCCTGCTCCTTCCTCCTCCTCCTCCTCCTCCTCCTCCTCTTATCCCTCCTCTCCCGCCCACCGTTCTTTTTCTTTTCTCTGTTTTTACCTCGGCTTCCTCTCCCTGGTGGACTCTGTTGTCCCTTTACTACCAACAAGACACCGCCAGCAGATCGTCGATTCGCACGATTCTTCGCCGAAAGAAGGACGACTGTGGTACCCCACCCCACCCCCATCATCCCAGGAACGGCCTATGTGGGAAAAGACTGGGAGAGAAAGAGATATACCTATTACGAACACAAAACGGCTATACACAGCATCCGTGGAATCGACATACACACTGAGATATACAAGTTCTTCGAATGCATCGAGAGAGACGCACGCGTGCGAGAGCGGTAAATCTTATTGCAAATTGGGCTCTGTTTACGGAAGCAACTGCTCGCTCGCTCGCGCGCGCGCGCACGCCCGAGCGCTGCACACGGAAAGGTACAGAGAGAGAGAGAGAAAGAGAAAAAGAAAAAGGGAAGAATGAAATTACTCTAATCGTTTCTCTCATTGACAATAGCTTTATTCTCATTCTTACAATACGACAGATATTCTCAAAAAAGAAATAAACATCCTCCCATTTTTTTGTTGTTGTTTTTTTTTTTTATTGCAATCTCATCTATGGAATAAACTGTTTATCTTTATGTAACCCTTTTCTGTATTTCTTTTTTTTTCTTTCTTTCTTTTCCGTGTTCTCTCGGTTCTAGTCAAAGCTACGATCATGTGTGTATATATACATATATAGGAAACTAGTTTTGCGTGCTATCGTATCACTATATTCTCGTCTGTCCTGATTACTCGACGTCGATTATTATCATTTACCACACAAAGACGTTTTCTCACTATATTCGCCAATCATTTATGTTCTCTCTTTTTATAAATGTCTAACCAAGAATATTATTAGATTATTCGTATAAACTAACTGATGATTTATAAATAAGTTACTTGACTGATATTTAAAATATTCTATAGACCAAAAATATTAAACAATTTGGTTTTTTATTTTTACGTGTCAGGATTTAAGAGTCTTTTCTAAATGTTATCCATGATATATTGGTATTTATAAATTAAAATGTATATATTGCTAAAAAGAATCATTGGAACGATCGAAGAAAATATAATCATATGAAATATATGGTCGGGGATCAAAAAGTGAAAAGAAAAAAAAACAAAAAAAAAAAAAGAAAAGAAAAAAGATGACATAGACTTACAATAAAATAAAAAAAATAATGATTTAAGATTAAAGTCTTGCAAAGAAAATAAATTGCACACATAATGTATATTATAAAAAAAATAGATGAATGGTCCATAGTTTAACGGACAGATAAATGATAATGAGGAAAAAAAAATAAGATGGACTAACTAGGAGTATATATATATATATAGATGGTAAAGAACTGAGAACTGTGAACAGAAAGGGACGGAGGAAGAAGGCCATGATCAACGTTGTTGTACGAAACAAAATCAGCTGATGCGAATTCGAGTTCTCATCTCGCATAATCGGTGATGCTTATGAATGACTGACTTATCGAGATTAATCGTTCGATAAAAATTGATCACGCATCTGTCTCATTCTTTCTTATACTCGAAACATATATAAAAATTGATGGCGTGTCCTTGATAATCAATTACATTTCACGCATTGTCACTTAAGGATTTTTTTTGTTCTTCTTTCGTGTATCGTACACCTTCGAATTTTGCCGATATTCTTAACTAGGGAAAAATTTGAACGATCAAATAAATCTTCCTAATTTATGAATAATAATAATAATAATAATATTAATAATAATAATAATTCTTCCCCATTCTCCTCCCTTTCACAATACTTTTATAGACTTAAGTTTATTCGTTTGAAACGGTTATGAGGTAAGAGACGCGTGCGTGGGCTTGAACGATGGAAGAGAACCATGAAATTATTTTTTTCTTTTCTTTTTTACCTACGATATACTTTTAAACTTTTATTTTTACTTGTGACGTTGGTAAGATAAGAAAAAAAAAAAAAAGAAGAGAACTATATCTTGTTCAATATAATTTTGTCCATTTTATCACGTGGTGATATCATCGGTGAGTTCAACGTGACCTGTCCATTTTTGCAAATACGTACAATGTGACCATAATAAGTGAATGTGGTCTAAAAGTGAAAATTTACAAAAAAAAAAAAAAAAGAAAAATAAGTTTATTAATTATTTCACGCCACATTATTTGACATTAAATTAATTATATATAATTTTAACAATATTGTCAAGATAATGTTTGTTATTTCAATATTTATATAGAATTCATTTATTGTTCATATATGATGAGCCGTTCAGTGCACACATCGATTAACTCTATAAAAACCAAAAAGTTGAAAAATGCGATGAAATAATTTACTGAAATAAATTACTTGTTATTCAATGGTCAACAAAATTTTGCCGTTTAATGGTGTTCATCTTTATTATTCAAGAAAGTTATTATAAATATTAAAAGTTATGACTATACCAAGTGCTTTGACACTTAAATTTAAGATTTTTCAAAAAGTGTAGTTTTAATCGATTTGTGCACTGAACCGCTCATATAATTCTTAAGTTTTCAAATACTCACACTACATTATTTTAAACTAAATTAATTCAACGTTAAAAAACCATTAGATAATGTTTGTTATTTTAATATTATTATACATAGAATTCAAATGTAATTCTTAAGTGTTCAAATAATTTAGACCACTTTCATACCTAATTATGAACACATATACCTATATATATATTTTGTTATCAATTACATTATCACATTACTCGTGACTAATTACTCGAACGAATGTAATTATAAAAAAATAAAAATAGGAAAATGAAGTTGCACCTATCGAATTAGTTTAGTTTCGACCGGAAGTAGAAAGTCACGAAAGTTTGGAAGACCGTAAAGTGAAGGACGAGGAAGTGGTAGAGAAAGATGTGCATGAAAAGGTGGAGTAGGTGGAAGAGTAGTGGTAAGAAGGGGTTGGAAGGGGCAGTGGGAGGAGGAGGAGGATCGCGGCGCGATTCTCGCCGTCTCGTACACACACACACATACATACACACATACGTTCTCTCCAGGAGGGAGGCTTCGTCGAACGCTTGTCTTCGAAACCTGATTTTCTCCGTTTCACTTTCACGGATGCGCGGCTAACACAAGCTACAACACGCCGGCGTTAAACTTCCGTGCTGCGACGTGCGCGGAGAGGAGAGGAGAGGAGAGGAGAGGAGAGGAGAGGAGAGTAGTGAAGAAGAGAAGAGGGAAGCCGTGGAAAGGAAGGTCGGCGAAGAGAAAAGAGACGAGGTCGAGTGAAAGAAAGAAAGAGAAAGAAAGAAAGAAAGAAAGAGAGAGAGAAGACAATGCGTATGCTATGAAACAAGATTAACCAAAAAAAAAAAAGGAAAAAAAAGAAAAACCCCTATAGATTAATCAATATTCAGTTATGTAACCAAATGAATGTTAAACCAAAAAAAAAAAATGATTTATTTGAAGATTCGTATTCATTATTGGCATAATCAATATTGATTTCCGGGTATCACGAGACATGAACATTTAATCAATTAAAATTATTATTAACCAATAAATATAAAAAAAAAAAAAACAAAGAATTCTGAGTCTATGATAAAAAATAATAAAGAATATAATATTGACGTTGAATGTGCAATAAAATGAGATAGATCAAAAAAAAAAAGACCCGAGAACTTTTTTATTGATGATACAAAACTTATTGGATAAATGTAGAGAAAGAGAGAGTAAGAAAGAAAGATAGAGGGAGAAAGAGAGTGAGAGAGAGAGAGGGTGTGAGTTAATCGTACCAGGAAGCAAGTCGTCCAATTAGGTAGCCGCGAACAGGAAGCCCCGGGTCCCACCCCACCCCATTTCAACTTCCCGATCGTAAAATCCATCCATCGTGATAAGCGAAAGAGAGGTCCTGCCTCTCAGGAGAGTGTCCTAATGAGATGCAAGGAAAAGGACCGCGCGCGTCTCTCGGCTTTCGCCTCACGTTCACTTCGTGCGCATCGACACGAACCACCCTCTCTCCCTCCCAATCCTCGCTTCATCTCTTTCTATACTCCACCTACTACTTTTCTTCTTCTTCTTCTTCTTCTTCTTCGTCTCAATCGTTTCCTCTTTTTCCATTCGCTTGTCGGACCGAAAGCGCGCGCGCACGGGCGCACTATACTCGCATGGTGTACAAATTGTGAATTTCAAACTAAAGCTCCTCTCTTTATCTTTCTTTCTTTCTTTCTTTATTTATTTCTTTATTTATTTCGTTCTTTGGTAAAAGACAAAAAAAAAATTGGGTTTCTTTTCGATATGAATAACAAAATGCGAATGAAAGATAAGCACAAATTGATATAATTTATCGTAGTTTTAAACAGGTAACATAAAAAAAAAGGAAAAAAAAAAAAAAAAGAAAAATTAAATCTTCGTTGGGAATAAAAATTGAAAAAATGAAACATAGTTAAATGATAAATCACGGATTATCTAATGAAATTTTAGCAAATAATCTAAACAGAATGGTACAGTGGACTTACAGCTGTGTACAAATAATCTTAGTAATAGAGAAAAAAAAAAAAAAAAAAAGAAAAAAAAAGATAAAAAGAGAGAAAAGTGTGCGTTGTTATAGGTGGAACAAAAAAAAATGAATAAAAAGAGAAAGAGATATAAAGAGGGCGGCGGGAGTTTTCGAAAACGGACGTTGATGTCAGGCCCGAGTGAATTTCGTTGGTCGATGCCGTGCACGTTCACCGAGCCCTGGGCTTGTCGTTTCTTTGCTCGGCACTCTTGTAGTTCTTTGCTACGATGTATAATCGTATACCGTTATGCATTTTCTGTTGGCAGACTTAAAGAGAGAGAGAGAGAGAGAGAGAGAGAGAGAGAAGAAAAAGAAAAAAAAAACAAAAAAAAAACAGATAGACGAAGGGAATGAAATAGAAAAAAAAAAAAAAGAGAAAAAGTAGTATATTGGTGATGGGTAGAGTGCAAATAAAAAATGACATAAAAAACGTGAATTGACGCAGCATCCTGTATGGCTGACCCCTCCGTGCACTTTTTTTTTTTTTTTTTTTTTACCAGAAAGGTCCCATTTCGAAGTATATCTCGCGGATGTGTGCCGTCCAATCCCGTCCGATCGAGAGATTGCCCGGTATACTTTTCACCGATCGTTGCATCATACGTTGGTTACGGGTCCATACGAGCTACCCCGGGACCGCTGTGTTTCTCTTTTTTTTTTGCACTCGCTCTTCTTCCCTTACCCCCTCCCCACCCCTCCCTCCCCTCCCACCTTCCCTCATCCTTCTCTTATCCCTCATAGGTCTCTTTGTACACGCGCGAGCACGTATTCGATTACCCTCGTGTCTCGTGTTACGCTATCGTGGCTTTAACTATGTTCCCCATGCATTTTCATAGTATTTGGTGTATGCTTCATATTTACGAGAAAAAAAATATATATATATATAGATATGTGTATTAACTTTTTAATAAATTTGAAAATTTATTCTGTAAATATATGAAATGCATCATCAAAAATCTTGTATAACCTAATTGAATGCTATATTATTCGAGTTGAAGATGTTGAAGTGATTGAAACACTGAGATTCTGGATTTTAGTTTGGTCGAAGGGTAAACTTAAATAGGGGTTGTTCTTCTCTACGATTGGCTTACTCCATGCAAGAATTGCTACCGTGTGAGTCTGTTCGTTCTTGGCAAAAGACTTTTACGAGTTTACGAAGCTCCCAAAATAGCTATACAATCGGAACCGGTTTTGGTAGATTCTTTTGGTGATCGTTCGGTGACTATATGCGAGTTTAAAAAGTAAATATCCGGAGCCATGGTTAAGACATATGCCATAATCATTATACGTAGGTCGTAAGTTTCCTTTCGTGAGAATCTTTCAATATTGCAAATTCTTCAAGTTTCACAATATTTTCTACTTAGAAATCAATAATAACACTTATTTTATCTATCCTTATAATGCCAATTCTAAAACAAGTTGGAATAGATGAAAAACGTTTAAACTCAATTCTAATACTTCGATTAGACGATTTAACGATTTTAGGAAGACGATGGATAATGTTAAGCAAAATGTCTATTAGAAGGATGGAATAAAATTTAAAGCGGATGAAGCTTACCTCGCTAAACCGAACCAAACCGATCAGAACCGAACCGAGTCGAGTATTTTCCTTTCGAAGTAGCGAAACGCGCGGAATGCGCCAGTCTCGTTGGGTAATAAAACATTCGGGGTTAACGACGTCATTAAAGATGAACCTACCTCCTTCGCGTTTCCCATCCTTGTTATTTCTATTAAATAATACTCGATCGAGAAAAATTCAATGACCACAAATAACTCTCTTGTCATGAGAACGTAACCGTGAATTCTCATAGATTCTTCGTCTTGGTTGATGCAAGTTAGTTCATTTGACTTTCTATGACAAACTAAACGAATAGAAATCGAAAAGAACAGGAAAGCGTAAGGCGCGGTCTCGAAGAAAATTCAACATGCATATATATATATATATATATATATATATACGTTTAAGTGCAACACACATATGCACACGCATGCATGCATAGACAGATACATAAAATAGAATCGTAGAGAAACGTTGGGTTAGTTCGCTAGCATGAGCAAGAGAAAGGTGCGAGTTGAATCGAATTCCGTGCGGGGTCACCGATAATTCCAGGAAGGTAGCCAAGTATAGGTGATTGGCGGTTACGGTCAAGGACTCTATGACGTCAACGGTACTGGTCGTTAAAGAATTTAGGTCGAAAAGTCACCGAGAGAACCGGCGTGTATCGTTCGTCGTCGTCGTCGTCGTCGTCGTCGTCGTCGTCGTCGTCGTTGTCGTCGTCGTTGTCGTCCAGTCCAGTCCAGTCCAGTCTTTTACTTTAAACCTAAAGGATACGACTTCATTTTCGTCACAGTCCCAAAGTTACGAGTTTATCTACATATATATACACTAACTCATCTTTTTCTCTTTCTTTCACCTTGCTAAACCGTACCACCCGGTTTTTCGCTAATTATTTGACTTGCAAATTTGTTTCGAACGAAAGAGAAGAAGAAGAAGAAGAAGAAGATGAGAATTCTTTTTATCTGTTACCAGGGCAATAGGCTTTTTCTTTCGACAAATATCAAAACATAACATATTTTTTTTTTGCTTCGTCATCAAACCTACCCAAAATTATTAATTTTTAAATTGTTTTATCGATACATTTTATCATTACGTAGAAATACATTAATTAAATGACGTGTTAGATATAATACAAGTGTTAAATAAACAATTGCAAGAAATGTACGAGTATTTAAATATAGTCGAATAGTAAATAAAAATAATAAATAATATGTTAGAATAAGAGCAAATTAATGGAAATTTTCTGGTGTACACCTGACGAGCTCAATAGGAATCAACCAACACATGAACGTATACCTTTCTCACGTGAACATTACGTCGCATCACGGTACGTAGGTGCATACATATATACATGTCTATATATATATATATCAAAGAAACGAGAATGCTCGAGCGAATCCGAGATGCGCCACGGAAGAACCTTCCACAGTTCCCTGAACTCTTTCGCCATGAAGAGATGGAATCAATTTCCCGGTATGACGTAAGACAAGCGTATAATACTCGCCGCGGTACGCGCGAACGCGATTAATCATAATCTCACCGGTGGAACATTGCCGTTCTTATGCTACCGAGAACAAACTAAACGAATTCTACTTCATTTCTATTCATTATGCGAACGACACAATTTCTATCTAAACTAATCTTCATTTCTTTCTTTTTTTTTAAATGTTGATAATACATTCAAGAATAAAATGATTAAATAAAATGATTCAAATATCTCATCGTCAACGTTGTACAATAAGTTCATACAATATTGTAATTGTTTAAACATTTTTATTTTTTATTTTTTTAGAAATCATAGGTAAAATATTAATTGATTTATCTTTAATTGCAACGATATAATACGAGTGCATACAATGCATTGTTATTATTTAATCATTTTAAAGTGAAATGTTTCTTGATAGGGTAGCGAAAATTTTCAAGTAACACGAAAAGTGAAAGGTTTTAAAGGGGAGAGCATTATTTAAGTGATGGGAAAGAAATGGGAAAGATTTATTCGCGAATAAATTAATACCTGAAAGTGTAAAAAAAGTAGAAGTGTTAAAAAAAAAAATGTAATTAATTTAATTTAACCCATAAGACAAGAAAACCTATCCTCCATTAATAGAATTTATAATAGAATATACAGTTTTTATGAGTAATTCCAAACAAATGGAATTATTCATGTGTTCGTCAATAATTAATTTAAATCATTATAACCAGTAGCTCGTGACAATTAGGATCTTTCATCCTTGGCATGATTGAGCACCGGAGGGATTTTCAATTTTTCTACTCACTCGTTACCGACTGTTATATTCCATACATGTGACATTTTAAAATGAAAATGACACATACACGAAATATGAACAGTTAGCATTAGAAGTTCTGCGATGGCTCCAAAACACTCCTACTTCGAAGCAAGTATTGCAGTCTGCCAATCCATCGAAGATCCATCGAAGATCCATCGAAGAATTCATTCCACATCTTTGAAAAGGACGAAAATCCATTGTCTTATCTGTAATATAAAATAAAACGTAACGATAAGTTATCAATAATATAATCAAAAATCATTTCAAATAAAATCAAATAAAATATTTAAAAAAATGCATACTCACAATGCATTCCAATTGAATGCAGCTCAACGGTATCATGGTGATACACCTCGCGTGAATCTAAAAACACGGTATAAACGAAAATAAGAAACTATAAATGAGTTTCTTATCGCGAAACCGAAATTTTTTTTATACGACGAACAACACTGACTCTAATTCGCGTTTGATTTTAATTTATTACTCGGCCGATCACTGATTCTACAACTAATTCAAAAACTGCTTTGCACGCAGTTTRATGATAACACCATAAACACTCCCGTACATTGCTTCGCGCACGATTGCAATCTGAAACAGAAATAAAAAACAATACTATTAATATCATTACTATTACAGAAAATTATTAWAATTTTTAAGGAATTATTTAATACAAAAATATACTCACTTTAAATCTGTATCGATAAATGCACGATGGGTCTCCTACCCTTAAGATGACGATGCGTAGACGGTTCAAAACGAARATGAGAAACTTTTTTATATCACGACCACGACACTGACTCTAATTCGSGATTATAYTTTATTTTTTAATWATTCGTACAAACACTGACTCTAATYTTACAACTGCTTCGCACGCAGTAATATCAAACACTATCACTGAAACAAGAGAAAAATACAAAATGATTAGAATCATTGTTATCATTTCAAAATTATAATTAATAATTAAAACAATGTTTAATATAAAGATTAATTTACCTTTTATCTTCAAAGATGAATGCACGATGGGTATCCTACCCTTAAGATAACGATGAGCACACGTTTAAACCGTACATAAGAAACTTTCGGAGTTTCTTAACCCGAAAAAATCGAAATTTTTATATACGGCGAAAAAACACTGACTCTAATTAATGATTTTGTTAAACGATGCAAACACACGATCACTTCATTGCCGACACGCACGATTGCAATGATATTCTGAAACAGAAAAAGGAAAAGAACAATTAATATCATGATCGTAATAAAAAAACATTGAAATTATCATCAAAAAAGATTTAATAAAAAAATTCTATTTACTTTTAATCTTCAGTGATGAATGCCCGATGGGTTTCCTACCCTTAGGATGACGATGAGAGTAGATGAAAAAACTATAGAAAAGTTTTTTTATCGCGAACACGAACGCGACCGGAACCGGGACGTGTTTACTGACCGCACTACACGTCAAAAAACGATTGGAAAAATGCATATGATTAGTGTTCTTATAAAATGAAAACATAAAAAGATATGTTATCATAAATAATCAATGTTAAATATAAAAAGATCATATAATAATATATGAGAATTGACTTAATTAAAATGTAAAAGTTATTAAATATTTATTAAATGTATCAAAGTATGCAAGTATTTCTTTGATGGTGCTTGCTTTATATTATAATATAAAAACTCAATCAATATCAATTGCATAAGTGTCACACTACTTGCATAAAATTCCATAAAATAGTATATAACGTGATCTTTAAAATTGTTTAAATAAAACAATAAACTCGATGTATTATAATCTAACAAGTCTATCAATTTTTATACTATAATTAATAATAAAAAACTTGCTTTATATTATAATATACAAACACAATCAATATCAATTGCATAAGTGTAACTACTTGCATAAAATTTCATTAAAAAAGTATATAATATTACTAAAAATTGTTAATATAATAATCTTTAAAGTTGTTTAAATAAAATAATACCTATTACAATAAACTCAATGTAGTATAATCTAACAAGTCTATCAATTTTTATACTATAATTAATAATAAAAAACTTCCTATGATATTAAATTGATTATTATAACGTTAGTAATAAAATTATTGAATAATTTAACGTGTATTAAATTTTGCCGATGTTGACGTGTCGAAAGACGGAAGATGATTGACATACGTTAGTATTTATCCTTAAGAGTGTCGAACGTTCGGCAGCCTTTGTTTTGTTTCCGACTTCGGATATACTCTGTTACTACACATACACATACATAGTTACGTATAGGTCGTACCTACGGTTGAATGTTCTTATATTCTTATTCATTATTCCTCGCTTTCTCTCTCTCGCACACACACTCTTTCTTTCACTCTTCTTTAAGTTGTAAATAAATAGAGACAGTTTTACCTCAACGGATATGAAAAGAACATATAACATTAAACTCAATTAGAAGATTAGGTACGTATATTCGTGATGTATTCTCTTAATGTTTGAAAATTTGAAGAAATAAAACATATCATTGCATTATTATAATATAATGTATAATACACAGATTATATACGCATACATACATGTGTGTATATATGCATGTTGTAAATCGTTGTTTCCTGTTGTATATATGTGTATGAATGTGTGTGTTTGATGAAAGTTGAATTTAATACGAAATACGATGAAGATATAATTAAAACAAATTATTCACTAGAAGGAAACTATTGCACGCCTAAAAAAGATATATTAATTTACCTTTAATTACAATGATGAAATTAGATTCTATTCCAACTTTTTACCACTTGTAGTAAATAGTATGTTACATGTATGGCCACCTTTAAAAATTACTATTTTTAATTTTTTTTTTGTATTAATTTAGAAAGACCATCACCATCATCCCATTCTTTTTATGGTATCAGGAAAACTATTGGAAATGCATCCGCATCATTGAAATCATACTAATCAACAGTAAAGTATGTAAGTATTTGCAGATATTTTTTTTTTTTAATTATAAAAATTAATTCGTTAATTATTCAAATGGATATCCGATGCAACAATCTCCCCATGATGAAATCCTGTAATCGATATTTACTTAAGGTGTCTATAAAATTCGTATGATACAACGTAAGCACCTTTGGTTCAATGATTGACAATCGATGTTCTTAACATAAATGAAATGATTTATTGAATTATTTTATTACATACATATTATGATTATCGATTAAATTTTATCAGTATCCTTTAGCTTAAATATTTAAAGCTTGTTATGAATAAAAAAAAAAATAAATAAAATTAATTCGTAGTTGATAGGAACGAAATGATAACTCGAAGATTTCCCTGAAAAAAAATAAGAAGGAAATAAAAAAAGGGCAGATAATTTGTTTTAAAATTTAAAGAGTCTCGAACACGTTACTATCCTTTTCCTCTTTCTTTCTTCTTCTACTATCTCTCTCTCTCTCTCTCTCTTTCTCTCTTTCTCTCTTTCTTTTACCCACGTTGCTTTCTCACCTTCACCACGTTGTCCACTATTCGCGCGATCACGAATGCGTCGGGATGTTGGCGGTGCGCGGGTTACATAATTATTCCGGCCGTGCCTCGAGAACGTTTCTTGGCCAATGGAACTGTGGTTCTATGGGACAGTAGACGGTGTCCCCATAGAAGCCCCGCCTCGTGACCCAGACTCCCACATAACTGTTCTCGAAACATCATCGGCAGTCAACGCGAGTCAGCCACGCTGTGCCTGAAGAAAGAAAGAAAGAAAGAAAGAAAGAAAGTAGCGAGTGTATGTATGTACATTTATGTATGTGTGTGTGTGTGTGTTTGTAACCGATAAAGAGAAAGAAGACAGATAGAAAGAGAGAATAAAGAAAATAAGAGAAAGGAGTGAAATAGATGTAAAACGAAGCGAAACAACAATTTCTATTCTATTTACTTCTCTTTTTCCCACCTTTTACTCATCCATGTAGGTATATCGTTTTCTATCCGTATAAAATAGAAAGAAAAAGATAAAAAGAGGAACCTTTCTTTGTTGATTTCTTATTCTTTCTTTCTTTTTTTTTTTTTACTCCTATCTTTGTTCGTTTCTCTCTCTCTCGTTCTCTCTCTCTGTCTCTATCTTTTTCACCATGCATAGCTCGAACGTTCCTTAACCGATGAACAACGTCGTTCCGGAAGGTCTTGCTCGAAACGACATGCGCGCGGAGGTGTGTCCCTTAGGGCGATTCAACAACAAGGCGATACGAAGTAGAAAGATTCTGTTATCACCACCTAAGCAACGCACGCTCCCATTGTTCGTCCGACGATATTTCTTCTTCCTCTTCGAAGTTGTTAGGATACATAGAGACGCATACGTATAACAGATTCTTGGTACGTACGTATTATATGTACGTACGAAAAGAGAGAGAGAGAGAGAGAGAGAGAGAGAGAGAAAGAGAGAGAACAGATCCGATATCATTTTTCCGGGGGTGGGAGGGGGTGAGTGCAGCTGCATATTTTTCACGTTGAGTAAAAACGCGTATCGACGAAACGCGTTACTCTGGACGATGGACGATATATGTTCGAACGAAGAAATACGCTTTTTCGTATGAATAGTATAAAGTACGAATTGTGTACGTCGAATTAAGGGGATGAAAAATGTTCCTCGGTCACTACGATTCATCCTTCAACTGTCCGATTTTTGTGTCAAGAGGGTTTGTTGGCTCGCGCCCACCTTTTTTCTATATTACTATTCAAATCTTTTCCCGTTGTTGTTGTCCTTTTTCAAACCACTTCGCGTGGTCAATTCACAATTGATCGTAAAATGTTCAACACGACGCCTATCAATCGGAAAAACCTATGTCCAGAAGGATTATAATAGAATGCATGGATTATAATAAAGGCATCACAAGGTGACCATCTCGTTGCTTTTAAACCGGTCTTTTTAGTTCGACACCGGCTAACCTTTTACAATTTCCCCCTGTCCCCTCCTGCCCCCCTGTTCCCCATTGACCATAGGTTACCTACACGCTCGAGTAGTATGCAAAAGTAACCAAGAGTTTCTAGTTTCTCTAAAGAGACATCTCTCAAGGAGAATTGTATCGGTCAACAGCTGATGTCCGTTCACGCGCGTGGACATTTACTACGGATCTAATTGCCAATTAAAAATACATTTATCGTTTTGTGTATAGACCCCCTATCGAAGGATTCCCTTTTTTGAACATCTGCATGCATCTTCCTAAAAGGTGTTTTTTTTCTTTTGGCTACCGATACCATAAATCAGACACATATTGTGTTTGTTTTTTTATTTTTATTCTATGTATGTCACATGCTTATTTTTCCATTAGAATATTGATATGGATGAATTGATAAAAGTAAACATACGTATTAATATTTTATCTGATTTTTTTTGTATTCTTTTTTTTTTTTTTTTGACAGATGAAAGTAGAAACGTGGCTTTTATTGGATAAAAAATGGGAAATGAACATTCTTGTTGATTTCCAGCTGCCGATCGCGTTTCTCTTCTGCTTCTTCTTCTTCTTCTTCTTCTTCTTTTTCTTCTTCTTCCTTTTCTTCTTCCTCTTTTTCCTCACCAAGGCGTCGACGAGAACCAGGAGAGAGGAACGACGACGGGTAGACTGAACGATACGGTGTTCTCGCGTGGGACGCAAGTCACGGTCAGACTTCCGGGTCTCTTTCGTTGCGTCTAACCGATCTTTTAGATCAAATTCGACCATTTTTTTTTTTTTACTTTCTTTTTTTCACCGGAAGAAATAGATCTTCGTGCTGATCGTAGAAAAAAAAAGAAACAGAACAGTTTAGTAAGAAGAAAGTAACGATCGCGAAATGCATTGCCAAGGAAACCGAAGTAACCAACCGGTGGTCGAAGATGCCATATGGTCGACAAAAGGAAAATCTTTTAAAGTATCTCGATGAATAATCGGTCATCCTTCTCGCATATATTCCTCTCTCTCTCTCACTCTCTCTCTCTCTTTCTTTCCTTCTCAATCTCAACCCCCCTTCCTCCCATAGCATCTTTTTTTTTAACCAGAAAACCAGTTCGAGGCTAGATGCAATGTTTGATACGAGAAACCCGGAAGAAGAACCCTATCTCTTTCTCTCTTTTTCTTTCTCATGTACGCACATTTTCTTACTCGTATTATCCCAGTCGACAGATTGGAAAGAACGAAAACTCGAAAAAGGGTTTTCGAGAAAGACGCAACGAATTACACGGAGAGACAGCAAGCAACAGCAGCAGCAACAACAGCAGCAGCAGCAGCTGCTGCGCTTTCTTCGTTCGATGGCAGCAGGAAGACGTACTTCTTCAAATAGAAAGGGGTGAAAGGATGAGATGAAAGTGATGAAAAAAATAAAAAGAGTTAGTGCAGTGGGGGGTTGTGGTGGAAGGGGAAAAGAAAAGAAAAAAAGAAAGAAAGAAAGATGAAAGCGGGAAAGAAGAGACGTTTTCCCTTCCTCTCTTCTTTCAACCCACCTTACCCCCCTTCCATCTTTTTTCTTCCAATTTTTCTTCTCCTTCTTTTTTTTTTTATCCTCTTCTTATTCATTCTTTGGATCGTATACGCAATCGAACGTTAAGTATGATCTAACGTTTCCCTCGATTTGCCACTGAAGGAAGAACACAACCTACCTGATGCATCTTTTTCTCGAAGGTCGGGACAGCAGCAGCAGTAGCAGCAGCAGCTCGTCGCGTGCCACCGTTCCTCGTGGCACGTGTCTCTCGTATATCCGGCACGCGCCCCGAAAAATCGTCTACGCCTCCTCGAGAAAGGAAGCGTGTCTCCGAGTGAAAGGAACTTCAGGACAACGCGATCGTAATCTTTTGTGGTTTACATCATATATTATACATATATATATATATTTTTTTGTTCTCTTTTTTTTTTTTTCTTTTTTAACATGACGAATCTTTTCTTATCCTCGGTAAGTCCTTCTCTATTATATTCCTTCGAGAGAGAGAGAGAGAGAGAGAAAAAAATTCTTCAAGTAAATTTCGTTACATCGTTGAGACACATATTCGTATTTTTATCATTTTTATTTAAACAAAATAATTATAATTTGTAAATAATTAAAACTACAAAGATCTCGATTTAATTCTCAAATGATTAATCGTGCAAAAAAATAAAATAGTAACGATCTTATTTTTCTAATAATAATAATGTTAAACGTTTAAGAGAATAAAGTAGCGTAAGAGAAAGGAAAAAGGATGAAGAACGGTAGAAAACGAGGGTGTGGGGAAGGGGGAATAGCCATGTAACAAGGAGTTGTACGAGTGTGCAGTTGAATAGCGGGTTGTTGTGCGGGTAGCGGGTTACGGGCAGCCGGGCAACTGGCCGGTAGGCCGTAAGGCCGGCCGGCGCTTAGTCCCTTTCGAAGAGGCAAGAGTGGGTTAAGGCCCAAGGTCCTGGGATAGCCGCGACAAGAAGATTCCTGGATTGAACGCGAAGGATATAAGCGCGGTACGGCGCCCCCGTCCGTTCGTTCGTCCGTCCGTCCGTCCGTCTGTCCGTTCGTCCGACCTACAGACGATCCGCTGCTTGGTAGACGGTCTCGGCACCTTATACCTTAACCTAACTGTACCCTAAGTCGCGCGCTTACGTCGCGACGCAACAAAACGATGAACCCATCGGATGCTCTCTTCTTTCAAGGTGAAAAAGGGTGGGAGAGAAAGGAACATCCGACGAATCGAGTTCATCCCTTTTGTTTCTTCTTTTTCTCCTCTTTCAACTTTTATTATTTTTCTTTGTTTTATTCATCCTCTTCTCCTCTCCCTTTTACCTATATGCATGTTTCTCTCTTACACTCGTTCACCATTCGAGTTACCTTTCGCACGTGCGAATTCTCTTCTCAGCAGTGGTGTTGTTATTGCTCTTACTGCTTTTCCTATTGCTATTGCTGTTGCTGTTGCTGCTGGTGCTGCTGTTGCTCCTTCGTGATCGTGAGAGAGCGCCTTTTACGTAGGTACTTACATGCGTAAACGGTTGAACCGTGCCTTCGAGATATGGCCCGTTACTTCTGGGGTGTCGCGCTGAGGAGCCAGTTACCGTGTTACCGCAATTCAGGCCACAAAGTCAAAATACAGTTAGCCGCGGCCGCGTGCGAGAGCCGTTCGAGCACGAAAAAAGAAATCCGGCTACTCCTCCCCCTCCTCCTTATCCTCCTCCTTCTCATCCATACCCTCCTTGCGACCTCGAAGCATCCGGCTGTAAACCTAGTTGCACTCCCAAGATACATCCTATCGTACAAACCGGAGATCCTTCGCATGCTTCATCGACGATATCATCCTTGTGTGTGGGGTTTCGTTTTTAGATCAAAATTTTCCAAGAATTAACGTTTTTTTCTTTTTCTTTTTTTTTTTTCAAAACGTGATCTATATACCTACATATTTAAATAACTATATATGCATCGTTAAATTTTAGTATGAATGAACTTTACAAAACAATCTCGTAACCATTTGAAATAATCAATATATAATACAAAATACATCGTAACACTAGCCTGCTTTTAACTAAACACACGCACACACAGACATATACACACATACACACACACATACATAGAGACAGAACATTCACGTGTATTTAACGATGTGCTTGGAATAAATATTATAAGATGAATATATCGACAATGTTACAAAGGAATTTATGTTGTATCGCTAATGTTGAGTCATTCAGTTTTCCATAGTTAAACTTAGCTAGTGTAATTTAGGAAACTAGGTTAACGAGATTCTTTATCCCATGGGATAATGATGGAACATACAAAAGAAATGAAAGGTTCGATTGTGTATGTGTATGTGTGAGTTTGTTTGTATCGGATGTTTTGAAAAAGAATCTGAGATGATGATTTCGAGGTGGGTTCCAAAAGGGAGAGGGAGGTAGAGGGGGGAGGATAAGAAGACGATGCAAGATTGCAACACTCTTTTGGGAACACTCGTTGGGCCATCCACGTGGATCTCTTCGAATTTGTAGAGTACGTGCACGCGCACGTCCGCGAGTCGATTCGTTCCTTCGCTTACCAACCTCCTCCTCCTCGTCCTCCTACCCCTCCCCCCGAAGCTCCTCTCTTTCTCACAGTGGTCCCACCAGCAAAAGTTGCTTCGAATAAGCGGCCACTACGTGTAAAGAAGAAAGAAAAGTAAAGCTTTCGACGATATTCGACGTTACCAACGTGCTACGCAATCGATCGAACCAATCAAATGTTCGGTCAATGTCCGCGATTTAACGTGCGATCTTTTACCATTAGATGCAAATAATCTTCTAACGACACACCATGTCTCAGATATTTATAGAATTAAATCTTTTTTTTTTCTTTTTCAAAGGATCATCTCTTGTTTTTCTTCAAGCTTAGAATAATGGGATTGTACGTAATCCTATTTTTTTGTTTTTTTTTAGTTTGCAACTCTAGCAATTTAGATTAACTTTTGAATTTAAACAGATTATATTGCATATGTTGTTTATAATCTATTTCTAGATTTTCAACCCACTCTCGGATTCACTTGTCTAGACATACGTGGAATATTCTTTATATATATATATATGCTTTCGTATTTTCTATGATGACTGATATATGTATCTAACGATCGATAGCTTTCATTTCCTCGTATCGAATAACGATGAAGTTGACATTCTTTGGTAACACGTTTTCTAACGTATGGTGATGACTGCAAGATTAGTTTTGAAACACTTGTTCACTTCTAGAATTTTTTCCTGGTTTGCCCAAATGTTCATCATTGATAATTAGAATTTACAGGTGAAACAATGAGGAAAATAGAAGGAAAATAATATGAAGTTTAAAAGCTTAGGTGATTCCTCTCCCCTACTCTCCCTTCTCCTGAATGAAGAAGAAGGGCTCCGCGTGACATTCCAAACGTCTTCATGTTTCTCTCGAGAGGAAAGGCGCGGAGGCCAACGCCCAATTTGCAACCTACGGGATGCCGGAACGGAATTGAAATAGTCCTATGGGAGTGGGCGTTCTTCTTCAATAAGGCTAGTCCTAGAACGGACAATTGTTTTGCCACTCTTAAACGAACGAAGCCACACACACACACACATATACGCACACGCACACACATGCGGGAGGTTAACGACACCCGGCCTGTCGAAACACTCGACTGAATTTCATTTCGTTCGGTTGCGGGAGCCAACGCAACTTTACCAATATATATGTATAGCTTCTTTTCTTACCAATATACCTCACCTGTACCTCTTATTTCCCGATTTACATCGCGTCATTATCGTTATCGATTATGTCGTTGTTTTGTCGTCACGAACTAACACCTACTTATCGGTTACGATCGTTAGATTCATCTGTTGTAAATGTAGTACAAGTACCATCTCACACACAATATTGCCAACACGTTAGGAAACTGAAACGACGATAGAAATATTTTTGTATTAGTTTCTTTATTATAACTCTTCAATAAATATTGTAATGTGAAAAAAATTATAATTGTTAACATATTGTACACAGTTCATATGATGACCAAAGTTTTGTCTAAATGTAATTTCATTTACAATATAATTATATATAGAAAATGCACTTTAATAACAGGCAATTGATAAAAAGATAAGATATTCGAGTTAATTCGTTGAAATAAATATCTAATTGTAAAAAGATATTATCTTCTTTACCCAATAATTAATCAAACATTCCGTATAGTTAAGTTCCATTAGTTTCCATGGAAAATATCTTCTTCTTTCGATGTTCTTATTGCCTTTCACCCCGGATGTCGAGATACCGTGGTTTAGAGTCCGTAAATGTCGAGCTTGTTATCTAAAAAGAAGGAATCTCTTCTCCTTTCAACAAAGTCGGTCGCGAAAGAAAGCCTCGTGAAAGTCGCCAAGGAAGTTGTTGACTTCCATGTCTTTACTCTGTGGCCGAACGAAAAGTTAAACTGGTGGGGAGATGGGTGGGTGAGGGAAAGGGGAGTTTAAGGTGAACTTTCGTTGAGAAGAAGGAGAAGGGATTTGCTGCCAAGCGAGTGTGTTCTGTACGTTCACCAACGAGATTCTCTGACGTTTCGTGCTTTACCTCTGGTAAGTCGTAAACGTTAGTGCCCTGCCTGCAAACACCTTGACACTGTACCAGTTTCGCTAGACCGGCTGGCGGTGTCCTTCTATCTTTCCTTTTATTCTTAACTTCCTTTTCTTTTTTTTTTTTTACGATTAACATAGAAATTTCCTATTTTTCTTTTTATTATTCTTTTATTTTTATCTTGTTACATGACAATACAAATATTGATCAAAGTTAATATTTTATTTCAATTTTATTGTTCTCCTATGAACTTACATTTCATCTTAATTTCAATGATTATTTTCATTTTTATCGATACAACAATATTCATTACTAATTTGTTTAAGAATTGGAATACGTGAAACAACGATAATTTACTCAAACTTTTAACCCTAATTTTATTTTTTAAAGATAAAGATATTAATTTTAACTTAATTGTTAAACACGCATGCTTAGTATGAAAGAGTTTTATTAATTAAAATTACGACAAGTCGTGTACTTTCTCATCGAATTCTTGATTTACACGATTAGTTTGCACGAACAAGAAGAATCGACGTTTGCTGGACTGTTGCCATTATTAATGGCAACATTCGATGATTGTTCTGTTTTTTTGTACTTTCTTTTTTTTTTTATTCACGCGACAGGTAAAAGATGCAAGTGAGCAAAGAACAAGGTGAGCGCGAGCGCACTACGACTGATTTCACTTTCCCCGACGTGGAAGTTGGCCTCCCTCTCTTCATTTCTCTCTTTTCATCTTTCTATTTTTTTTTTCTTTTTTCTTTTTTCTTTTGTTTATTTTTTCGAGTGTGTTCTTACTATTCTTAGCTGGGGAAAGTAAGCTAGGAAACGTGCTAGAGATCATTTAATGGCGTCAAATGTTTCATTCCTTTCCCCTACTTCTTCCCTCACCGGATATATTCAACAGTTTTTCTTAACATTCGCGATAAATAAATTTCTCTTTTACATTTTCTAAATGATTAATAAACTTTTACTTATGCGAATTAAAATGACACAAATAATTCAAATCAAAGTTTAATCGTGAAAACTAAATCATTGTGTGTGTGTGTGTGTGTGTGTTTGTATGTGTTGTATAACCACGACATTTTCATTTTCTTCAGAAATGATTTTTATTCTCATTATAGTTCACTTTCGAGTTAATTTTTATCGAAGATAAAAATGACTATTGATAATTTAAAAACATAAATAATTTGTAAAGATAAACTCAATCTGAGATGGACTTGATTTTATTAAACCTTCGAAATTTTATGATTGAAATAGACGAAATAAATGAAAGAAGAGTAAAAAGAAAAGAAAAAAAAAATAAGAACGGAAGACCGACCCAACAACTTTCTCGTTTAGATTTCAACTACAACTTAGAAAGTTAATCTCTTTTTATTGACAACGGTATAATACCTTGTACAGTTTCTCTTAAAAAAAAAAAACCAAAAAAAAAAAAAAGCAATTAACGAAATGAGTGAATAAAAACATCAACGGGGACACACACTGTGGTACTGACACGATGACCTGATAACACGAGAACGATTTGTTAAACTTTACAAACTCGATCAAGATCAATGAAACTTACAAAATTGATTAACAATAATGAGATTCAATGTTCTACATTCTAGATATTTTTTTCAGCATTACCATTGGGCCAATTTAACGATCACAATTGACAGATGTAAAGATTGCGAATTCAAAGTTGACTATTACTACTATCTTCTATTCTCTTTCATTCTCTATTTCTATCTGACTTTGTTTAAGAGTCAGATATCTTCCCGTTCTCTTATTCTGTCTCGCTTCGTTGTGTTCTTGGTTTATCCTAGCATCTTTCTCTCTTTTTCTTTCTTTCTTTCTTTCTTTCTTTCTCTCTCTATTTCTCGCTGAACATGCTGGGCGGGTCAACGCACCTAGCCTAACGAGCAAGCAACCAAGCAACCTATCTATTCTGCCTACCTACCTACCCATCTACCTACTTATCGTCACTTATTCGCCAACAACAGTTTTGCTGTTCTGACTACTGACACCAGATCAACTTCAAATTTGGTTAATTTCATCTTCTTTTTGTACTTGTTTATCAATATATCTTTTGCATTCAGTTTCATTTCATTTTATTTCTCATTATCCTATTATTTTTCTTTTTATCTATTTTCTATTTTTTTTTTTTTTAAATAATATTACCAATGAAGTATGAACAAATTTGAGTGTGTTACACTCTTAGGGATTATTTGAGCTTCCATAGTAGTTGTGGTGGCACGAGACACGGGCCCTAGACATGGGGGTCACTGATCCAACCAAATCGATTTGCGAGAAGAATGAGAAGACGAGGAAGAAGAAGATGGTGAGGGAGAGGGGGTGGGAGGATAGAGTAAAAGAGACGGAGAGCTTAGGAGCACGATCGACCTCTTCTTCTTCTTTTTCTTTTCTTTTCTTTTTTCTTTTTTTTTTCTTACTTCTCCTTTCGAGAGATCGACCAGCGAGAACTCGACGATCGTGACCGTAATCGAGCCACCTAAGTTTTGATGCTACTTTGTAATTTTGTAATACTTTTTAATTTACCTTATCTCATCATTCTCTCAAGGTCAAGGTATTTTATCAAATTATTTTTTATTTCCAATTGAACAATTTTTTCTCGGTATGAAAAATCAATACGTTCTTTGATGACAATTACAACAATAAAAACAAACAATAGGAAACATGAACGAGTAAAAAAGGTTTTTTATTATACTTAAAAAAAAAATGGGAAGACACACATACTCACACGCATACTCTATTTACGTCACTAGTAAATATATTCGACTAAACTCGTTAAAATGTCTGTACACGTAGGAGAAATGTTAGCGATATTAGCATAGCAATGAAAACAAATTTCATGCAGAAAGATAGATTGCGAAATGGTGCAAGTGAGTCGTCGTGAAAGCCAGTAGTAACATAGTAGTGGTAGTAGGTAGGTAGGTAGGTAGATAGATGCCCCTCTTCTTTCTAACACGTTAAACTCTAGCACCTCTAGTTTTACCTATAGTCTTCTTCACTTGGATGGAAGTGTTACCGCCCAACGTGAATGATTCAGGATTATTCAAAGTTTCTTCGTTATGCTTAGACGTCATCATATTTTTCGTCTTTTTCTATCTATCTATCTATCTATCTCTATCTCTCTCTTTTTCTGATTCTTGCTACAACATTTTTCAATTATCCAAGACGTTTATGATGTATCCATTCTCAACCATATTCTCGCAATTATGTTAGACCTTAGCATTGGATATCTTCATTATTCGCCATCGTTAGTGACGATTGGAAAAGAGAAGAAACGAATGAAAGAAAAAGAAACAAAAGAAAATGTGTAATAAGATAAAGAGAAAGAGAGAGAGAGAGAGAGAGGGAGAGAGGAAAAAAAAGGATAAAGAAGAGATCGAGATCGATCGGTACAGGGAGATGAATATCTAAACCTGTTTGACTTCCGAGCCGTGGATAGGCTCAAGTTAAATCGATAGAATTATTTATTATTTATCCATGAGGAGAGAACTGTTGCTGCTACTTATAAAGGTAACACGATGAAATATCTCTCTTTCTCTCCCACCCCTCCATTCACCCGAATTTCACAGTAGAAATATCAACGACTTGTCCGACTCCCTACACACACATATATATACATGTATATACATTTTTTGTTCTTTTTATTGAATATATTTTTTTGGTATGTTTAATTTTTTTTTCTTTTATCGTCGAATTGAGAGTTCGTAAATTTTGATAAAATCAGAGAAATGTATTTTTTTTTGTTTTGTTTTTGTTTTACCGATCGTATTGGATAAAAAAGTTAAAAGTTTACGACGATCTTTCGACAGATTCGATTTTTCGGCAAAAAAAATTACTTTTATTAAACGCATATCCCTCTCGTACGGTCCGGTCTGATCCGGTCCGGTCCAATCCGGTGGTTTTCTCGCACGCTCGTGTAAACGTTCGATGTAAATAAGCGAAATTCGATCGAGTTTGAGAAGCGTCGGGTGCGGATCTTTCTCCCTCCCTCTCTCTCTCTCTCTCTCTTTCTCTTTCTCTTTCTCTTTCTCTTTCTCTTTCCCTCTTTTTCTTTCTTTCTTTCTCTTTCTTTCTCTCTCATCAGGATAGGGTGAACGGCCGACCTAGAGGCTGGCTGTGCACATTGCGTCGTGCCGAGAACGGCCGCGAGACCGCTCGCGGGAGTTTCAACAAACCGGCGACGGGAACGAAGCGAAGCGAATCGAATGATAAACTTGAAACTCTCTTATACTATAGTTTACTTACTTCAAAGATAATTTATTTCGAGATTTTATTAACTTTTTAAACTTCTAATCATTTTTCTTTTTTTCACGATAATAATATATTTGCATATAATTATGAAAGTTGTCTAATAAGTCATTTATCTTTTTTTCTATTTTGTTTCGTGATATTTAAAATCAAATTATAATACGTTTGATTATTTTTGGATAATATATCATATAAAGATTAAATTGAATTAATTTTATTTCAAATTATTATTTTAACTAATATTATATATATATATATTTATTTATATATTATTATATATATATATAATAAAAAATAATATTTATATAATTATATTAATAATATATTAAATTAATATATTATGTATAATATTAATAATTATATAATAATAATAAATTTATATATTATATATATAAAATAATGTAAAATTTCACGTGGGTGTGAAATAACTCATAAACTTAGTTTTTTATAATTTTTTTTTTTATGCAGAACACTCTTACAATTATGGGCACATATTATAATTTTATATTAGGAAAATTGAAATATTATATATATATATATATAGATGAATCAAATAAATTAATAAACATAAAACTTTGATAAACCTAGAATAAAATATACAGCAAACCTTTCATGAATGATTCTAACACATATATACATCAATAAAAATATCAATTGTTAATGAATTTTTCGCTAATATAAAATAATAATTAATTCTATTAGAATAACACGTCATCGATCGTCACGAACTGTGATCTTGGGTAACGAAGTCATCGTGGCACGAGTCACCTCGCGGAGGAGTGTGGTTAGGTCAGGGAGAGTGAGAGAATGATGCAGAGAGAGGACGCAAAAGTTTGCTACGCACATTGGCTCAATCGCCTCGACAACTCTCGAGAAGTATCCTCTCTCTCTCTCTCTCTCTCTCTCTGTTTCTCAAGTTAGCTGTCTTCCTTCTTGTTTCCTCTTGTCCTCCCTCACCTTCACACCTTTCCACCACGTCGTTCACCCTCTCCGGAGGCAATCGCCTTTCCTCTTCCTCGTTGCTTCTCCTTTTATCCTTCCCTCTCCCCTTCACCCTATTCCCACTCCTCCTTCTCCTCCTCCACCACCTTCTTCATCTTCTTCTCTTTTTCTATTTTTTTTTCTATTTTATTTAATTATTTTTTTCTTTATTTTCCCTCTCCCTTCATTCACATACTCCTCATAGGTGTCTTTCACTTTTTCCCAAGCCCCCCACCATCCCCACGTTCCCCTTAGTAGAGCAACACGAGACTATTATATCAACAAAAGTTAATCATTCCGACGATACAATAATTTTCTTGTCTTTGAAATGAATCTAGGCAGGAGGACCTTTATCTATCTAATAAGAATAATCTTCGATATCCTAGTTGATCAATCATATCGAAGGTTCATCAGTTTCTATTAAAATACATTGTTATGTGTAATAGTATTAGTGTTGCGTCAGGGTTGCGTTCTCCTGACCGTCCTCGACTTATTCTATCATCCTTATTGCGGTGTCCTTGTTGAGTATCGAGAAAGACTTTTTTCCTTTTTTTCTTTTTCTTTTTTCTATTTCCTCGTTAACACGTTTCCCGTCGTTCTAAGATGACTTTTCATAGATCTGAAAGATTTAAAAGAAAAAAAAAAGAAATAGATAGGGAGAAAGAAAAAGCGTATTCGTGTGCGTGCTTATACATGATACGTGTGTGTACGTATGTATAGGTCAGAATAAACGTAGAAGAAGTCAGTGTCATAGGAAGTGACGGGTAATTAGACAAGTATCGTCGTGTACCCGGAACGTATTACTTGTTAAATGGTCTATTCGAGTACTTTTTAAAAGCCTTCCGGAGTATAGTTCCAAACTTCCGGAATCGACAACGACACGATTCGAGTAACACGAAGAAGGATTTGTTTTTCTTTTTTTTTGTCTGTGTGTGTGTGTTTAAAATGAGAACCCTAGTTTTGAAATTAAATCTGAGCTGGGTTAGAATGCAAAAAGGTTGAATACAAATATCTGTAAGGGTAGGTGTAGGCTTATCCCCCACTTTTCCTCCTTAAATGAAAAGTTCAAAATCGTTAGGATAGATTGGGTAAAATCTGAAGAAGAATTCTGTTTTTTGTTTTGTTTTGTCTCTCTTTCTATTCTTTTTTTTTTTTTGTGATCTCGAACTCTTAAGTTGTATTTGTATTGACTAGAAACATCTCGTAAAGAAAGATACACATCGGAAGGTTAGTTTCGAAGCCTGCCCGTTGCGCAAACTTTAGATAGGTAGGTATAAAGTAGGCAGAGGTTCTTCAGATCTTGCACAATCCACCTTGTACATTGCAACATAGTAGACGCACAGCTTAAAGAGAGAGAGAGAGAAAAAAAGATCTATCTGAATCGAAACATCGGTATGTTGGTATTTATTTACTTATACACGTAACAACAAAGTGAACGTCTCAATTTTTTATCATAAACACTTTTTTTCTTTTTTGTGTTTTTTTTTTTCTCTCTCTGATATTTGAATATAACTAAAAGCATATCTTTTTGCTTTTTTTGCTTTTTTTTTTTTGATTAATTAATGGATACTAAAAATAAAATAATATATTAATACTTACATTATAGTAATATTGTTTATCAAACATATTGATAATGCAAATTAAAGTCGATAATATTTTATACTAATCGAATAAATTTGATTTTGATTGAACACGTGTTTATATTTTTTCTTATAGAAATTTTTCGACATTATTCATTGAACAAAACAAAGTCATTTATTTTTATTTGACGTTTTAAAGTTTAATTATTTTTTTTCTTTTTTTTTTTTTTTTTAATGTATACAAATTCTTAAAATTCTCAGATAACTATGTTTATATAATGAAATGTTCTATTAATTATATATCAACTTTTTGTCATTTAACCAAAATATCATTTACCATTAAAAGATAACACGTGCTATAAAATTGTAATATAATCAAATGATACAAAATTTCAATAGACTATTTAGCATAAGATATAAATTGTTGAATTTAAATCATCCATTACATGATTCTTTATTCAATAGCATTTGAATCTTCTTAACTGGAACATAGTTCGATCCATCATTTAAAAAATATTTCTTTAAACCTAACAAAATATAATCCCCTTCCAACGAAAGAAATAATGATTATAAATTAAATTAAAAGTTTCTTCACTTCCTCGTAAAATGTACATAAATATCTAACATTTATTTGAAAACATTTAGCAAACAAACAAACAAAGTTTCAAAGTTGAAACAATAAGAAACGAGATCTTTGACCTAAATCCCGAATAAAATTAAATCTAAAAATTATAGAGGTAAGAATACACTGAAGATGGTTCATGAATCAATAACAGAAACAGAGATTGATACTTTGGTTTAACAGAAGGATTCTAACCCCTCCAAATGAAGTTGCGGGATGCTGGGAGGATGGTGGGACAACCAGCCATGGAAGTAGCAACGAGTCGTTCACCTTTTATCCCAGTAACACGAAGTCGTAGCCGCGAGCAACGACGGGCGACAATCTACAAACTGCACGTTGCTCACAAGACTACATCTCTACTCGACCAATGAAAAGAGAGAAACAACAGAGAAAGATATATATATATACTGATTGCTTTATTTATATAGAAACCATAAAGCCTAGATCGGACCAACTTACAACCGAGGTATCATCGATAGTCGTAGTTGTACCCCCCCCCTACAGTTCCCCCACCCCATCATCATACTTTTATATTTCGTTTTTCACATACGATGACAGAATTTGATACCCTAATGATCGATCGATCGATCGATCAATTTTTTCTATCTCTATTATTACATTTAATTATAGATTTTGTTATAGGATAATTAACATTTTGTTTCTTAATTTATTTTATAATATGTTAATATGCATTAATAATACGAAATAATATAATAAGATATATATATATATATATATATATATATATATATAGTTATATATTATATTATTTATTTATATTATTTTTTTTAAATAATTCTTAAA
>NW_015148984.1:727881-741558 GCF_001465965.1 Polistes dominula
GAATATAAATATTAATTCACGTTAATAAATTTAAAAGGGGATATATTACCGATTATAACTTCGTTGATGTTAATTTTGTTCATGTCACTGTAAAAATTCACTTTCACTATTTTTTTTTGTTTTGTTCCTAACGCAGTAAAGGAATTTCAAATAAATTTACTATAATTAGGTTTAAAAATACTTTCCAAAAATTATTCGTTCATCCTAAAATAGAATTCATTTGCAGTAACCAATCAACGAAAGGAAAGTTAACACTTGAAAAATATTATTTAATTAATATTTAATAAAACCATTTACTATAACTAAGTTGTATATGTATATATATATATATTTGATAAATAATGCAGATGCAAATGAAAAAATAAAAAAAATCAAATATAGAAAATGAAACAACATTTGGATAAGGGGGGGAAAAAAAAGGATAAAGTTAATAAATAATTCGTTTAGAATGACTTGATCTTGTATGGCTCGTGGAAAAGGTTGGGGAATAACATATCGGTAGGGCAAGAAAGTGGGTCAGCTAAGAGCGGCCAGCCAAGAGACGGAGAAGCAAGTTCAGGGGCAAACTGCAGCACGCCGTGGCTCCGTCTCGAAGCCACGGACTATCTCGTGCCTTAGGTTAGGTATATCTTACTCTTTCTTTCTTTCTCATCTTTCTTTTTCTTCTTCCCTTTTTTTTATCCCCCACTTGCCTTCTCATTCTTTTTTTATCTCTCCCTTTGAGAAAAAAGAGAGAGAAAGAAAGAAAGAGAAAGAGAGAAAGAGAGAGACTAACCGATCTAACGGTTTTACTCTCCTCTGGTTGCCTAGTTTTACTTTTTTTTTTTATATCTTTCTTTCTTCCTTTCTTCCTTGTCTTGTCTTGTTTTATTCTTTTTTTAACCAGACCCAAACGACCATTCGTGTCCTCCCCCCTGTTCCTCTTCCTCCTCCTCCTCCATCTCTTCTTCTTCTTCTTCTTCTTCTTCTTCTTAGCTCGCGCGTGCACTCGCGTGACGTCCGTAGCAAAAGGGGAGAAAAGAAAAAAGAAGAAGAAGAAGAAGAAAAAAAAATTAGAAAGAGAAAGAGAAAGAGGATGAAGGTGGTATCCTATCTCCCTCTTTCTCTCTCTCTCTCTCCTTCTTTTCTCATCTTCTTTAACTCTTTCTTCTTTTTATTCTTCTTATTCTTTTTGTTTTTCTTCATCGTAAATGAAACTAGTGAAAGAGGAAATATAGAATGAGATGTTCTAACGGCATTAGAACCTAGGTACACACCTTTAACCACTTTTTCCATCTATATTTAAAAGAGAGAGTAGATTGGTAAAAGTTTCTTTCATCGTGACACATTTTCGGTCGAACTTGGCCCAGAAATAAATACCACACTTACACACACATACACATATATAGATATATATTTAAGAAAGGTGGTGTTGATGGTGGTGATGGTGGTGGAAAGTGTAAGTGAACTTTCTTCCTCTCTAACATTCACCGTTCTACAACTCTAACGATCGTTTTCTATGTGGCACACGACGGCTCAACGATCTTAGCAAGTTTCACGTTCTTCCAACATTTTCATTCTTCAACAGAATAATAATAAGAAGAAGAAAGGAAGAAGGAAGACCTTTCTTAGATATTTTGAAAATTTCCAACACTTTTTTTCTTTTTACCATCTATCGTTTCGTTTGATGAACAAAAATTGTTGTCTTAATTGATGGTGAAAAGGTAGGATCATCGTCAACAAAAATGTAAGAAAATGCAAACATTGATTTGATTTGATCGTAAATGAATTTATTTCGTGAACAAAAATTGTTGTTTCTATGGGGTGGTGAAGAATTTTGGGAGGGGAGAGGGGAGGAAGATGAGGAATGAAATCATCGTGAACAAAAATGTAAAAAATTTATTTGATTTGATCGTAAATCAATTGCAACATTCACAATAATGAAACGTTCATTGCAAAACAAGTAAGTAGAAGTAAAGAAATAAGGAAGTTACGCGCGTTTAATAAATGATAATAAAAAAAATATAATAAGATAACTAATATCATTTGTTATTAACAAAAAGATGTAAGAGTTATCTACCGACCTAACCGAAGCGACCTCGATGAAATCGTCGCGAAGGACGCCGAGCGAACGAGCAAACGAATGATCGAGAGAATGAAAGAACATTATAGCAAGACTATATGTCAGTACGAGAATCAAAGAGTTATATATTATATCGATTAGCGGATATAAAGTGTACCGGAATAGACATGGGCAGACAGGTAGGTCGGTGGGTTGGTCGTTGGTTTATTGGGTAGGTGGTTTAAAGTAGGTAGAATTACGTGGGTCGTTTTGTGTTGTGTGCAATTTTATATCCGTGTAGATTTTAATACTGATTGATCGATTATTCAAAAATAATCAGAACAATAATCGTCAGCATTATCATAATCATCATCAATAGAAAAATCAACAGACACATACACATACAAATACACATGCACAGAGATTGGTGATTTATTTAGATGCAATTTTTTGGTAGCAAAGATCTCGTTTTAAATATCGAAGGTCGTTGACTGGTCAACTAAGGGAAATTTGAGATTAAAAAATTCATGAGACGAACTTCCCAATGGAGAAATGTGTCCCTGACGGGGACACGCGATCTCTCGTAGTCTTAGTTTGCCATGCTAGGGCGTGGTTTTCTCTATGCACTTTTTATATATATATTTTTTTTTTGCTCGCGCCTAGAATGCACCTAGGCGGCCTTCGCTAAGATCAGGATATATTCCTCCGCTCTTACCCCGCATACTTTTGCGTTACCCACCCTCCTCCTCCTCCTCCTACTTTGCTTTTACACACCTCCCCGCCTACACCTAGCGGAACGTTTTCAGTACCGTAGGAGAGAAACCTTTCGGCATTTGACTAAAATCTTTTTAGATATGTTGTTTGTTCGTTTGTTTATAATTACTATGAACTTTAAGATTGAATCTTGCACTCTTGAGATCATTTGTTCAAAAAAATAAGTGGGGATGGTTTTTACAATTCTAACAGGTGAACCAATCGCAAAAATATATTAGGGTGAATCTTATTATTATTATTATTAATCTTTGCAAAATAATAAATTTAATATAATACAATTCATTGTACAGTTGTTAACACAATAATATTATACAAATCTAATATTTATGTGAATGTTACGCGAATTCCTTATAAAAACTTTTCCTCGAACAAACTTATCTCATAAATGTCATAGTACTTGATAAATTCATATCATTAATTAAATCTTTTTATGATTATTTTCAGAAGCCAACCAGCGACAACCAGCACTGCCAATGATGGTAACGCAGCCTCGGATTTATTGGTTTACTATCACGATGAGATTTATTTTCATCTAACATCGAGAAGAAAAATTTCATCGGATATATATATATATATATATATATATATATATATATGTATAAACTGAATCCCTTCGGCTATAAAATGAAACGGAAAAAAAAAAAACCAAAAAAAGAAAAGGAAAATATAAAATAAAAAATCAAGGAAATGAAAGGAGGAAAAAATAAAAAAAAAAAAACAAAAGCCATTCGCACTGCCATTCGAATGAGATATATCGGCTAATTATTCTAGTCGTTTCTTCTCGATTATGTTCGACACGAGGAATGTTATGCCTACCTGCGATCATGTGTGTTCCTGCCCTAACTAAGAGCTCGTCGTTACTCGTCGTCGTCAATTATGAGTTCACCATTCATCAACCACGTGCTTCTAATCGGACGTATTGAGGATCGACATGTGTTACTATTCTTTTTTTTCTCTTTCTATTATTATTATTATTATTATTATTATTATTATTATTATTATTATTATTATTATTATTAATATTAATATTAATATTATNTATTATTATTATTATTATTATTATTAATATTAATATTAATATTATTATTATTATTATTATTATTAATATTAATATTAATATTATTATTATTATTATTATTATTAATATTAATATTAATATTATTATTATTATTATTATTATTAATATTATTTAAATGATAGTTAAATACCATCGTAAATAGGATTTTTCGTTGTATAGATCTTAGTCGTGTTATATTAGGCAAGATCGTATCTCTCCTGATAGATAAGAACGAGGTGAGGAGAGATAGGGAGTGAGGAGAGGGGAGAGTTTAGAGAGAGGGGGAAATGTCGCGAGCAGTTACGTGCGATGCTTTTATTAACCTGCAACCAAGAAGCTGCCGGGTGTGAGAGAAGCCTCGTCCTTAACCTTTTCCCTGCTACTTTGTTTTACAACCGTTATTGCGGTCTCTGTAAGCACCTAAGCGCCGTTGTTTCGTTATGTATATGTGTGTATGTGTGTGTGTGTTATGTTATGTTATTGCGCCTGTATTCACTTTACTATTCTCTTACTACTGGAATGAGTGGTACACGCACACACATACACTAGTAAAAACGACACAACGCGATCGGCAAGCGATTCGAGAAATACTATAACATACAATATATATATATATATAGATATATATATGTATACATACATGCATACACATACAAAGGATACATACATGTGAACCCTTTTAACTTATAGCTCATACCTGTCACATTATACATAAACATATTATACGCACACATACACTCATACATGTGCACAATAATTATATAGAAATATCAATTAATTTGTCATATTTTTTTTATCATACATCTTCTTTTTTGTATTTTTTATTTTATTCAATCGAATCGAAGAAAATGATTCATCGTAATTATTCAATAATATTCTCGTCGTATGTTTTACGATTCAAACAAAATTGTGTTCCATTTCATTGTTATTATTGAATACTTTTTCATATGAGTTATTTCATTTGATTCTTCCTCATTTTTTTATTTTTATTTCTTTTTTTATTTTTTTAATAAATAAAACGTAAGAATCGCGCTTGAGAAGTGTTGTTCATTGACCCGTTCGTTCGTACTCTTCCGATCGCGAATGCGTACGCGATAGAACACGCGAGAGGATTTATACACCGGCACGAACGTACAATTCACACGCATCTACTCACGCATGCACACACACATACTCAAAGTTCTCATCCCTGAGATGGAAAGAAAAAAGGAGTAAAGAAAAAGAGTTCACGCACACAACACGCATATTTGCATACTTACATACATACATACATACATACATCACACATCACACATCATACATACATACGTAAATACAGGTAAACGCGTGGTCGCACGCGCATAAGATATACGCATACGTATACGTATAAATACATGTGTTAGGTATTTATATATGTATATATTCGTATATACAAGTAAAGGCCGTACGGCAGTACTTCTCGCGTCGTCAGGAAGCAGTTAACCGTGCACCCGTGCATTGTTACACATAACTTCTTTACATCGCGTCTCGCGGTGTGTTGTAACGTGCGATCCACGCGTTTTAAAACCACGACGACCGCGTACTTTGCATTCTTCTCGCAATACGAACATCTTCGCCAAGTAAAAGGCTGCCGCTGTTGCTGTTGCTGTTGCTGCTGCTGCTGCTGCTGCTACTGCTACTCTTTCTGTCTCTTCTTACTTACGCACATTTGTTTATACATTAAACATACGTGTTCGCGAGCTCACACGTATAAATACATCATCGTGTATCTCTATTCGTTGCATTCGAGGTTTTTTCTATCTCTCTCTCTCTCACACACACACACTCATTTTTTTTTCTTTTCTAGTAAGAAATTGCGAGAACGATTTTCCATTGGTTTATTATTTTTTTGTTGTTGTTACTATCCTTATGTTTATGTATATTTATATACGTATACGTATGCATATATGATCATCAGACACATACATCTACACACACATACATACATACATATAGGAGCAGGTTTGCACGTGACACCACGCACGAATATATACATAGAGGAAAAACACGACAATGTGTACGAGTTACCGTAATTTTTTTTTTGTTTATATTTTTAAATGACCGGAACGATAAACTTTAATACTTCGGTCTAATAATTTGTAATATTCCTTCCTATCGTTTTATTATTTCCCGTTTTCTTATTCTCTTTGAAATCCCTCTTTATTTTCCTTATCAGTTTTTCTTATTTTATAATCTTTATTATTATTATTATTATTATTATTATTATTTTATTATTATTATTTTATTATTATTTTTATTATATATTATATATATATATATTATATTATAATATTATATTATTATTATATGATATATGTATATATATATATCATTGCTATTTGTATATTATTACGCATAATCCATCAATCAGTTTTATCTCTACCATCATTTGTAATCATTTGAACAGAAAAAAAAAACAAAAAACAAAAAACAAAGAAAAACACAAATCATTCATTTCGAATTAAATTGAAATTTTTTTTGAAAATAATCTAAGAACACAAAAATGATGATGATTTTTGGATGAAAGTGTTAATCTATGTTACTACCTGTGTGTGTAATTTCTAAGCGTAATAATGTTTTGCGCCTGATGACGTTTAATTGTAATTATTATTATTATTTTTTTTTAATGTTTTTTTTTTTTTTTTTTTTGGTATTATTTTTTATTAGAAAGAGAAAGAAAGAAAGAAAGTAAAAAAAGAAAAAGAAATGAAGAAAAGAAAAGAAAAGAAAAGAAAGATAGAAAGATGTGTAGTATTTTAAATGTTACTACACACGTTCTAATATAAGAAAAAATAAAAAAAAAGACAAAAAATAAAGAATTTTAATAAACAAACACGTATGCATTCAAAAACAATGGTAATATATATATATATTTTTATACCCTATGTTTTTTTAATTATTATTTAAATAATAGAGAGAGAGAGAGAGAGAGAGACGAACGATCGGCAAAAGATCGCGAGCTAAGATCGTTAGCCGATGATGCGAGGTCAAATTCATTGTATTTATATATATATATATATATATATATATATATATATATATATATATATATATATAAGTGTGTATAAATTTATATGTACATATATACATGTATATGTGTGTAGTATAAATTTATATGTACATATGTACGTGTATATATAAATGTATATGTATCTTTCTTCTACTTCTCTCTCTCTCTCTCTCTGTTTTTTCTCTTTCTCTCTCTCTCTCTCTCTCTGTCTCTCTCTCTTTCTCTTTTTATCTCTGTGTTTCTTGTAGAACGGAGTCGTGTTATATTCGCGGAGTCTGCAAAGTCTTCGAACGTTAATTCCGCCGTGTCACGATTCTTTCGACTCAACAGCGTGACCTTTCTATCTCGCAGCAAACTCGCGCGCGTGCTAGCTCAACGTGGTTCGCGTGTGTGTTAGAGTTTGTTACCTGAGGTTACGTTAAAGAACGAGAACCGCCAAGTCGTTGTTTCTATTATTGACTCGTCCTTTCGCAGTCGTCTTCTTATTCTTCTTCTTCTTCTTCTTCTTTTTGTTCCTTTTATTCTTGGTAGTTGTTGCAAGGTGTGTCTTAAAATTTTTTACTCTGTATAAGATACACACACTGTTAAAGGACTTATCATTATCTGCACTCTTTTCCTTTTTATTTTTTTTATTTTTATTTTTAATTCATTTCAATCTTAAATGAAATTATTTTTAATTCAATTATTATTAATGTTTTTTAATAAAGTGATATTCAACGTTTACTATTATATAAATGGTAAGTGTATTTATATATATATATATATATATATATAATAGGAGATAAAAATTAAATATATAAAAAAGATACAAATTTTATTTTTCTATTTGAACGATTATTGTTAGACCAACCTTCCATTGTTTAGTCCTTCAAGGATAACTTAGCGACTTGTCGTGTAATGTCCTCCTATTTCGTTGTCCATGAACGACATCTCGACTTTCTACGATACTAGAAACATTTTCAGTTGGTCTCTAGAGGCCGTACGTTTTAAATTTAAACGTAAAACGCATTGGACATGTTGCACGTACTATAGAAATATGAATAGAAAGGTTAATCTACTCGTTGCAGAAGTAACTTCGCTTACTTTTGCGTTCCGTTAGATCCTTGAAGATTTTACAGTTCTTTCATTCTACTAATACGACGAATATTGAATGTCTAAGTTTTTAAATAATCTCGATTTAGAATTATCTTGAAAAATATCATTCACATTGAACTATCGTGTAACATATTTTCGATAGAACAGAAAATGATTCGTGCACTTATCGTGTCAAAATTTTACTTTGAAATTGCATGATGAATTGATTATTGTTTTATTTTTTTTTTTTTTTTATGAAATTTACTTTGGAAATATATAAAAAATGCACGAACTTTTGATTCATTTCAATAAATATATTTCATATTATTTATAAAAGTCACACGCACCGATGCGAGTTAAGAAGGTCATAATGAAAACAACTTCTTCGAATCGTTTTCGTATAAGTAAACACATGTTAGGATATTTAATTAAACATTCGTACAAAAACAACTGACAAGTATACTTCGAAGAAGACGTGTTTTTCGATGATACTTCATAACGAAGGCAACTCAATGGTATGTAAATGCATTTCATATTTTTATTTTATTCGTTCAATAAAATTAACTTAAATCGAATTTGAAAAGAATAATTGTATAAACGTTATTATTTGCTAGTAAACCAAATTGAATACAAAAACAAAGTAACAGGGGTTATACTCTGAAAAGGAAAAGTGGTTCTTAAAATTTATTTGTACAATAAAATTAATTTTAAATCAACATTTTCTTTCAAATATTAATCTTTAGTAAAAAATCAAATATTCAAAGATAGTAATGGAATTATATAGCAAAAAAATATTCATCGTCAAGGTTACTCAATTTTAATTAATTTATTTAATAAACATTTAGAAATATAAAAATACTATTGTTTGAAATATGATTCTTTAGTTTAACCGAGTGGAGTATCCAAAGAAGGTAATAGAGAGGGGTATACCCTGAAGAGGAAAAGGTTCTTCTTCAAGGTGGTAGGGAACGTCGCGCTACTAATCACGACGTATCGGCGCCGATCGGGCAACGGGGCCCACCACGTGCCATACACTTCTTCTCTTTTGTTTTTGCAGAGACCTGCAGGCATCTCCTCTTCTCGGCACTAGGTTACTAGGTTCTCTTCTCTCTTCTCGAGTTGCTTGCTTGCTTACTTGCTTGGTTCTCTTTTCCCCTACTGCTCCTGCTGCAACTGCTATCCCCACTTATCTCATCACTCCCCACCACCCCCTACTCGTTCTCTCTCTCCTCTCTTTTTCTCTCTTTTCTACTCTTCTTCTCCCTTATCTCACATATTCCGAACCTCTTCCTTTACCTCCTGGTTTGTCTCTTTTACCATACTCTTGTCATCATTATGAACCAAGGATCCTGAAAGGATTCAATCAAACAAACATTATTACTTTATTTCAATACTTCGAACAATCAAACACTATTATTTCATTTTTTATTACTTTATTAATATTTTATATCGATTTTGATTTCGTTAACAAATTGTTTAATAAATTTATCACGAGCATGATTATTGTATGCAACTACTATTATTATTATTACTGTGTATTGATAAAACATTATTATTTTATTTCAAAATTGATATTTTATAATATTATTTTATTAATATTTTGATTTCTATTTTGATTTCTTTTAAAAATTGTTCAATAAATTTACCACGAGCACGATTATTGTATCCAACTACTGTTACTACTGTGCATTGATTGATTAAGTTAAGAAAGACACGTAATTCTAGATTCTATCAAGAAATTGCGATGATGTTTTTCATTCGATTATCGTTTGATCAAAGGATAGGGGAAAGAAGGGTAAAAAGGGGGCCTTACATTTTTCTCATTACATCGTTAAATTGTTCAAGTTAATCTATCCGATCAGACAAAGGTTCTTACAAAATATATAACAACAACAATAACTATAACAAAATTCTATTAATATTTTCTATAGAAACTAAATGGACATTAATTTTACGAATGATTGACGAAAGCCTTTAACATTTTCGTTTTTCTTTTGGTTTTTTTATTTTTTTATTTTTTTTTATTTTTTTTTTTTACGTTCCTCTCGAAGAATTAAGTCCTTGTTTCTCACGTTGCAACCTTCGCGCATCATTGACCAGTATTTTTATCATATAACATTTCAGATATATTCGACAATTATACAACTAACAAAAGTTTTTTCGAAGGTTGCAACAAAATGCACTACCCCCCACCTTCCGTGTAAATTGATTTAAACAGGTCAGTTTAAAATTTACTAAAAAGTTTCTTTGATATATATATATATATAAATCATTGCATACAACAACGACCTTGCATTCTTTCACATTCATTTCCTTGTTATATATATATATATATATATATTTTTTTTTTATATTCTTCCTTCTTTTTATACTTCCTTTTTGTATTTTCTTTTTTTTTTTTTCTTTCTTCCATTACTTTTCCTATATATATATTCACATTGTTGAAAATAAAATTATTACGAATTTATAGGTGTGTTTCTTCTCTTCTTAACTTTCNTATATATATATAAATCATTGCATACAACAACGACCTTGCATTCTTTCACATTCATTTCCTTGTTATATATATATATATATATATATTTTTTTTTTTTTTTTTTTTTTTTTTTTGTACTTTTTATCAAACTTTTCTTTTTTTTCTTCTCTTTCTTCCATTACTTTTCCTATATATATATTCACATTGTTGAAAATAAAATTATTACGAATTTATAGGTGTGTTTCTTCTCTTCTTAACTTTCACACGTAAACCGATATAGATCACGAATTCGTCACGGTGTGCCAGTTTACTGGTATTCAACATTCACCGACAGAAAAAAAAGAGAGAAAAAACATTTTTTTAAACATTTATTCCTTAGACGCATATATCCTAGATGTTTTCTTCACTAGCTCAAATGTATAGGATTTTTTTTTTAACGTGAACCATGGTTTAATGTTGAATAAGCATGACTATGAAACCACATGACCATGGTATATTAATTTTTTTATTTTTTTATTATTATTCTTGTCAAAACCACATATTCATTATCTAAACATTATTCCATGAAATATTCAGATTTCTACTAACTCGTTGAAAAATCTTTAAAAATGTTTGTTCAAGACTGTAATTAAATGATCAATCAATTTTAATTAACATTCTCGTAACATTCGTTTAAATAAAAACAAATCGTCTGTTTTTTTTTTTTTTTTTTATATATGAGAACACTTTCCATTAAAATAGAACATAAATTAAACAAAAAATAATAATAATTTATAGTGTTAATGAATCACGTTTATTTCCCATAGAGAAATTTCATCTAGCGGTACTTGTAAAAAAGAAATGAAAAAAAAAAAGAGGAAAGGTTCAATTTCGATGGTTGGTTTTTAACGTAATTCCTTACCGTAGTGGGCCCGACCGACCCACTTCTTATGAGTACTATGAAAAAGGAAAAAGAAAAAAAGAAAAAGAAGAAGAACCGAATAGGTTTGTAGAGAACGGTGGTCCCCGAAACGCGGAAGCTGCGCGTAGATTACATGGACCACAGTTAGATGAAGATGAGGGTCTTCAGGAAATGCCAGGAAAAATAAGAAGAGGAAGAAGAGAAAGGTAGAGGAAGAAAAAAAATAGATGAAAAAAAGAAAAAAACGGTGTACCACCACCATTACCATCACCAGTACTACCAACAGAAGGAGGAGGTGGAACAGAAGCAACGGACAAGATCTTAAGGGCAGCTTGCGAACGAACTTGGCTGACCTAACGGTATTCCGGTAACCGCCCTTATTTAGAGTAAAAGGGGGATGGGATTAAAAACGCGAATGAAAAAAAAAAACTAGAACCCTCAACCCTTCCGTATACTAGGAGTATATTCAATATATTCGGTGGAAAAAGAATAAAAAAAAAAAAAACCCATCTACCTTTCCCGACCTATCATTCATTTCACCTATACCAATCGTAAAAAGACCCCTTTTTTCTCAAACTATCTTCCAGATTACGTTGGCGTTTAACTCACGGATAAAGGTGAAATTTTTTCAACTTTTTTTTTTTACCAGCTGCTTATAAATTTGCCAGCTGTCTTTTTCGTTTTCCTTTAACTTCCGGCTTTTGGAAACTACGGCTTGTTTCTTTTTTTTCTTCTTCTTCTTTTTTTTTTTTTAACGATACGATTATTTCATTTTTCTTACATCATACGTTTAACACTAACACGGAAATTTATATATATATATATATTTGAATGTTACATTGTAACACAAGAGAATAAATTTTATAGCTTTGTATATATAATTAAAATTTATTTCGTAGTTGGTTGGAATAAACGAATGGCAAAAAGAGATGACGATGACGACTACTACTATTACGACTACTACTTTCAAGGATGAACGTCATTTTTTTTATTGTCTCAATCTTTTTAGTTTTTAATCCTACAGATTTCCTATATATATATATATATATCTACTAAATGTTGTAAACCCATGAGAAACGAAAATTTCTATGTGTAAGTAAGGTGATAATATAATTGATTAGAATGTCAAAAGATATTTTAAATCGTTAATCATTGTTTTTTTTTTTCTTTTTCTTCTTCTTTTTCTTCTTTCCCCCAGACCCCCTCCTTCACGTGCCACTTCATCAGTTTACTAGAACATCTTCCTCGAGTTATCACTTTCGGTTTTTAAGGTAGTTTTCTTAACTACCTCCCCTCCCCCTGTCAGTAACGTCCAAGCTACGTAGGAATGCATAAAATCCGTGACGACACCACGAAGGAATCTCCTTTCGAATCCTCGAGGAGCGAGGACGTCGAAGGCTCAAAGGTTCGCTGCTCGTTTCGTTGTAGTAGTAGTAGTAGTAGTAGTAGCTGTTGTTTTTTGTTGTAACACGTTTTATCCAATGAGAATAACGATAAGATTGTTCTCTTTTAATTATTATTATTATTATCATTATTATTATTATTGACAAAGTAAACTTCGTTTATTTAAAGCATTTCTTTGAGTATTCGGTCATCGATTGGCCTTTGTGTGAAAACAAAACCAAAAAAATAATACGGTTTTAAATTTATTGTTATGTGTGTCGTACGTGTAGGTAGATCAAAAATTAATTAACTTAAGTTAAACATTAAATTACTAAATTATTACTCGTTGAATTTTTTTTTTCTTTTTATATATATATGAAAGAAAATTAGATTTTTCTTGTTAATCTATTAAGGTCAATTATAAGTTCCTGCTTTTATTTTTATTTTTATTTTTTTTTTTAAATAATATTCTCAAAGTATGTTGTAACAAAAAAGTAAAAATTCCAAGTTAATTTCAACGCAATAAATTAAAGTTAACTTTTGATAATATTGACTTAGGTTAGTATATTAATGCTACTACCATTTACGGTGTAATCGTTTAGAAGAAAATGTTCATTATAATAAGTAATTTAATTAATTAAAAGCTTATTAATTAATTAATTAATTAATTACTCATACCACAACTGATAGATAACATTTAACATAATTCTCTCGTTGATTGGTTATAATCAGAAAAGTAAATTAGAAATTGACAATAATATTCTTAAACTCGGATTATAATAATACTATGTCGTGTTTGTTAAATATTATCAGGATGAGAAGGGGGGAGAAGTGGGGGGGGGGCAGAGTATATAATAAACGACGATTATTATTTTAATATTATTTCCTTTTAATTATAGATATGTTCTTTTTTTTCTCTTTCTGGTTACTATACTAATGGAAG
>NW_015148984.1:747710-768086 GCF_001465965.1 Polistes dominula
TATCAATTTTATATTTTATAAAACATCACCTAAAATGTTTCCTCCTTTTTTTTTAAATATATATTTTTTTCCATACTAATTCATTAAGTTTTGTATTTTATTTTGTATTATTTTGTACAGAATTATATTATTCATTATATTATATTTCGTCGAACGTAATGACGAATATTTTATTTTCTTTCTTTTTTATTTTCTTCTTTTCTCATATAAGATTGTCAAATTGTACTCGTTATTTTCCTATTTTATTACATATATATATATATTTATTTTTTTTTCAACCAAACATAATTTGCAAATCCTTTTCACGGTTAGTAAGAAACGTCAAGTGGCATTACAATGACGAAACTACTTGAAAGATAGACGTTGTAGTTTGTTTTCTATCTCTGTTTCACTTCTTATTTCTTTCTATCTCGTGTCCTGAGAAAGGTCGATATCCTTAGAGTAGAAAATCCTGTGGTCAAGCGGTTAAAGGGACGAGGGCTCCAAAGCGGATTATGTCGATTTCCTTGTGGGGCATTGGAACTTCTCTATCACCATATAGCAATGAAATCTATCAACATTGAAACCCTTTTTCGATTATTATAATATGAATCTCATATGATCCTTCAAATTACCTGGATTATACTTGTAAATCTATTTTATTATTCCTTTTTTTTTCCCTCAATCATTCTGAAACTTGTTTCTCTTTCTCTTTCTTTCTTTTTTTTTTATATTTGTAATAATAAATTTATAGCAAAAAATATTGCAATGTAAACAAATAAAAAAAAAGAAAAAATACAAAAAATTTTAGATTTGAGCATCGTTGACGTCACTCGTTTGTTTTTGACTTATTTGTTTTTTTTTTTTATCGTAATAGAACAATTTATAAATTATTTTTTTTTATTATGTCAGTGAATTAGGTTGCAAATTAATGTACAATTTTTATTCTAATTTTACGATAAGTTTTATATCATTGCAATGTTTGCTTTAATAAACATCATCGGGATGCAATTTTAATAAATTGTATATTTAATTTAATTTAATTTAATGAATTAATTAATGGTAGAATTTAGTTTTGTTTTTGTATTAAAATTTCTTCAATCTATGACAGTAAATAATAATTGTTTTATTTTGTTATATAAATAAATAATGTAATAATTATTTATAAATTGTAAAGATTTGCACATGAATATCTTCGCGTACCGAAAACGACATCTGTGCAAACTTGAATTCTACTCATCGACCGTCAACAATGTAGCTATTAACAATTATTTAATAAATCGTAACATCATTATTATTAAAAAGTATAAATATTGTGAGGAAAAATGAAATTTGAGAAATAATTAATAAAATTATTCCAATTCTTTCTTTTGAGAGATTCTTTTGAAAATCATTTATCGATCATTTATCATTTCCTACGTTGCCGACGAACAATAAATTATAAATTACATTAAATTAATTCACGATTATGCGAATACACGTCGCATGGTATTTAAATATAACAAAATTCAATTCATCTAATCATTTTATTCGACGAAAAAAAAAAATATTTCTTATTACAATAAATCATTGCAATTAACATATGTAATTATAATTAAAAATAATAATAATAATAATAATAATTTATCGCAAGAAATATAAAATTAAATAAACAATAATTTTATTCTAAAAATGTATTCCAACATTTTATACAAAAAACAAAAAAACAAAATCTTTACTTTTATATTTTTATTTTTTTTTTATAAAAATATTTCTTGTTTTTTTTTTTTTATACAAATAAAACTGTATGAGTTTAAGTATATAAATATAATTGATAAAAATGTATTTGGGCCTAACTTGTGAAATTTTTTTCTACAGTCAAATTAATTTATATTAAAATACAAAAAAAAATTAGAAGTATTTTTTTTTTTTCAAGTTCACAATTTTTTAATCAACTTAATATATTATGTTCAATTAATTAACGTAATTTTTGATTATTTGATATCTTTACAGTTTGTAGTTTTGACTAAACTATGATAACCCTAAATACTCGTTGCAAGTATAGTAACATACGTACAGGCGTTCCATTTCAAAGAACGTTGAATGATTATTTAAAAAGGAACACTCAATATTTCATACTACAAACTTGTAAATTAAACAACAAACAAAGAAGCAAATTAAACATAAATTTTTCAACTAAACACATAATACAATTATATTATAAAATTGCATTTAGGATTAAAAAAATGAAAAGAGGACAAGAAATTTTACTGGAGAAATGCATTTTTATTAACAAATGTGATAATAATAATAATAATAATAATAAATAATTAATGTCACACACGCTGATAACAATAAATATAAGTCATGGTGTAAATCGTACTGTATGATCCATCGAATTTCATTAAAAAAAAAAAAAAAACATTCCATCAAAATTATCAATCGGTTACATTTACCGATCAAAGTTTATCTGACAGATCAAACTAAGTTGATGATCATCGATGATCGAGAGTAATAAAATCTTCGAAGATTTTATTGTGTTTCAAGGAAGTCAAAGAAATAAACAAAAAGTTAATCGATGAGAAAGAGAGAAGAGAATAGAAAAAAAAAAAATAAAATAAAAATAAAACCAAAAAATTGAGTGAGCAAAATGTTGAAACACTTATCGAAAAATATGAATTATCATCGTATCGATTAACGAATGTCAATTGTCAATTGTGATTATTTTGTTATACAAAAAAACATCTTTGGTCTAAACGAATGATGATCGATACGGCCATTGAGCCTAATTAATGAGCTATCAATTATAATCCCTTTTCTTTTTTTAATTTCTTTTTCGTTTAATAATTCGACGAGCTTGCAGCATTCGATGATGAAGAAGATGACAAAGAAGAAGAAACAGAAGACGATGAACCGGAAGAACCAAGAGAACTATAAGAATTGGAACCACTGCTAGGTGAGTAATAACTGTATGCTAGATTTTGTGACTCCACACCATTGGTCGGCGTCCAAACGCGGGAATAAGGGCCAGTTCCTTCCCATGTGTTCGCCGGATCGTAACTCGACGTGGTCGAGGGCATAGGTGGAGCACCGTATGCGGGAGTAGCTGGTTCCATTGACATACCTGAAACGCGAAACAATAAATAATTATTTATAACACCAATTACTTTTCAATGTTATTTTGACGTTTCACATTTACCCATGGGCATCATCATGCCACCCTTCTTTAAAAATTGTACAGCGAGGAATCCAATGACCAACAATATTGCGAGTTTTGATAGAACTAAAGCCTTCAATGCTTTCAATCCAATAATAGCAACGAATATTGGCATAAGTGCTTTTAGTTTCAATTTTAATAACAACAAAAATGGCAATAACAATTTTTTCTTGAGTAATCCACGTGCTTGATTGTTAACAACGTCGTTCCCTTTAAATTCTATATCAAGATCCGCCAAACTTCTGCTAGGTCTATATTTCAAACTGGCATCCACGAAGGGTAAATCCATCCCATAGTCGAAACTCTTGAAATATTTGAAAGTCCTAGCTACAATGGCTTCGTCTATGGTATCGAGAGACCTTGCCTCGGTTATAGTTCCCAACTTTTCGTCGAGGTATTCAAGGATCTCGTGTTTTAAACAACTCGACCAAGATTCCGCTGGTATGCAATGATTCAAAGAATTCGTCAGAAGATCCTGATTGGTTGATCCTAACGTGACAATTCCTGCCACCAAGAAAATCGGTAATATTGCTCTCGTGATCGTCATTTTTTCTTTTTTGTTAAATTCGCGCACCAACTTTGCTAATTAAACAAAAATTTCACTTTCGACGTTGCACACTTGAAAAAAATTTTCTTTTTTTTAATTAATATGACGAATCGTAAGGAAGAAAAAAATATATATATATGTATTTATAATTGTGGGTAATTAAAAAAAAAAAAGGTTAAAAAATGAAATGTTTTTGTACTACTCGCGTGCGTACGAACGATCGACGATCGAACTGCGACTGACGGAGGAGTGGCCCGCCCCTTTTATTTAATTTGCCCCCCGTGAATCTATGTTATTCGGTCGCGCATGCCAGGAATCAACGATGGAAGGAAAATTATTCAAATTTCACTGGCATAGACCAACCAGTATACCCTATACGTACACGAATAACGCTCCTACTACGTTTGTCGGAATTGTCATCGTCTTCGTCTTCGTCTTCGTTCTTTCTTCTCGCTTCCAATGTCGCGTACGTCGTACACTATGGCATGCGATACCTGCTAGGTGATACACGGGAAACGGAACTTACCCCCTTCATCTTTCTTTCTCTTTTTCTCTTTCTCTTTCTCTTTCTCTTTAACATATGCATTTTCTTTCATCAAGTGTTCTTACTTCAACTTCAGTTGTACCAGCTGACAATAAAACTTCCATCATTATCACTTTAACAAAGTCCGGTTTATTTATTTTTTTTTTTATTCATTTATTTCTTGAAATTTTCTTTAAAAAAAAAAAAAAAAAGAAAAAAGAAAATAAAAACAAAGGTTTTCCTTCTACTTTCCCTCCAATCAAATTTTACCTGTCGCATTCGTTTGAGGTTTTTTTTCTTTCGTTTTAAATCATAAATTTCACTAGTTTCGTTAAATTACCAATTATTTCGTCGAGTTTAACAAAGTGACACGAATTGTTCTCATTCATTTGTACGTTCATTCATCGTCACGATGTTAGGTTTGTTTTCGTTAGATGAATTTTATATTACACAAATGTATTTTGTTCTCGTTACTTGTACAATGCATTCGACTTGTTCTACTTGTTTCATGATGTTTTTATAATTTTGTATTTTTTTTTTTGTAAATTTGTTTTTTTTTTTTTATTCGACGGGTATTCAGCTTATTGTCAGTTTTCGTGGACACAACGGTGAAAGTGAATTTATATTTGAAAGTGTATTTATAACAACGCGTTGACAACTTTCTCACGTGTAGTAGTGTAGTATGTAGTTCAAGTAAATAGAATTTTATTTTATTTTATTTTTTTTTTATTAGATTAGGTATTATTTTATATTTTGTAAAAAAATGAATATATACAGAAAGTGTTTGACGTGAGATATTTATAAAACCTGTTCCACTCAATTCAAATTTCTGTAGAAATCAACATAGTTCATTCCATAGAAAAAAAAGTATTATATTTCATATAATTATTAACATATTTTTTATTATTATTTTTAATCACACTTTTCAAGCTTCTTATATATATATTAATCAATACTGTATAATTATTATTTTATCACATATCATAATAAATTGTAACAATAATTCATCATTAAGATATTCATTTAATCAATACGTTTAATACAATATTTTTATTTGTATATGACATCAAAAATAATTCGAAATATTCAATATCAATTGTTTAATTAACATGTGAGTACAACATTCATTAAATTAATTTTCAATTGAATAAAATAATAACTACACAACATATAATTATTGTATATAATAATCTTAATTTCATTTAATAGTGGTAGTATTCGTAAAAATGGTAAAATAAATGATTACAAATAACATGATCTCTGTGCAATGATAATAACAATTTATTAAATAAATTACATCAATAGGAAAGTCACACTTTTGCAAATGTCAAAATTATTTTTTAAAAAATGTGTAAAATAAAATCTCAAAAATAATGTGATTACAATAATACTACTACTACTACTAATAATAATAATAATAATAATTAAAATAAAACACATAGAAACAAGAAAGTAGGAAATTTGATAAAAATATAAATAATAAAAAGTATTCAGCCATAATATAAAGGATGAAAGATAAAATGAAACATATTAAAAAATAACATCACATAAGTTTGCAATAATAATAATAATAATTTATTAAATAAATTCTACAACATAAAAAAAAAAAAAAAGGAAAGTAGCTATTTTACAAAAGTCGAGTCGTGTGTGCAGCTAAAATTATTTTGACAAATAATTTAATTTTATTTCTCTTTCTATTTTACGATTGGGCGTATCCCGAATACGCAAGATTTTGTGCGTATTGCGACGATGGTACTTCTTGTTCTTGATTGGAAAATGATCTGTATTGAGCTTGGTATTCCCAAGGACCATGAGCTGCAAGTGGTGCAGCGTGACTATCGGCAGCTATCTTTTTGCAAAGTTGAAAGATGGCCATGCCGACTGAAATGATGAAACTGAAGAAGGACAATTGTAAAGCGTTCCATGCTTTTAATCCAAGAACACCAATGGCCAAAGGTATAAGTGTCATGGCCTTCAACAGGACGAACACGAGAATAGGTATGACGACTTTCTTCAATTTAGATCTGCGAGCTTCTTCAACGGCACGACCTTGACCGAACTGTACGTCAAAAGTAATCCTATCGTCGTCGATGTTTCTTGAGCTAACTTTAACGGTAGATTCTAATGGCAGTTTGAAGGTTACGTCGTGAGTGGTCAAATACGATTGTACGGTATCGATGAATGATCCTTCACCACGTGCAGACACATCTTCGGCGGGATACGAGTTACGTGTTACCTCCACTGACTCGGATACCTTAATAAAAAATAAAATAAAAAATATCAATGGAATGTGATGATGAAAACTAAATCCAGATTGATACAATTATTTGATCGTTAAATGAATTCTTTTTTAAATTACCTTGAAGCTGTCCTTGCGGAACAATTGATCGAGTAAATTGAGAACCTTGAACTTCATGCAGGATACCTCGTCGTTTTTCTGCGTGCACTCAGATTTCGTTTGATCAACCATTTGATCCAAATTGGTACCCTTCCAGAGTTCATTTTTCGCTGGCTGAGCCACGGCCAATGCTATGAACGAACAGATGATTAAGAACTTCATGATGATGATAAGGAATTATTATAAATATATAATATATCCCAAAAGATATAAAAGTTATTAAAAAAAAAGGACGATAGGCTCGCGTTAATTCTCGTCCTCGAAGTGTCTTAGAAAGACGTTTATACCACGACTGATGCCAATGGGTTGGGCATGTCGCTATTTATACGACAGGCCTTTCGTCGAATCGTAACATGGGCAAGTCCAGGATGCACGATGCGTACGTACACTCACTAAACCCCTCCCCCCACACACACACCCCACAACCCCACTCCCAACCCCCGCTACCAATTCATTCGGCATGACCACGAATTTTCTTTTCGTTCAGTATGGTCTTCGATTATCGAGGCCTCGGTTTCTATCGTGATTGGAATAAACGATTAACCAATGAGAATTCTCTCTCACTATGGACACTATATCGATAATACATTGATATACTTACGATTTATTTCTACACCCTCCTTGCGATGATACAAATTTGTCTGGGCCAATGGGACAGAACAAAGGGGGAGACCCATTTTTTTTTTAATACACGAATTATATACGCTATGGAATTTGAAACCTATTAAATATAACCCCCCTCATCACTTAAAATCAATTTGCTTTCTATCAACGAACGTCATACCTGATTGAAGAAACCACCCGGAGACCCTCCCCTTCCCTCCCAACCCTGTATTATTCGATTTTCTTTCCTACTTACTTCGTCGATTGACTACTTAATTAAGATTTTTTGTCTGTTAAACCCTTTCTTCGATTTCTAACGAAAGTTTACTCTCGTCTACGTGACAAGATATTCGAAATTTTAATTTTGACATGAGTTTCAACTTTGTTTTTTTAATTCATTCCAATCAAGAATATATTAATTATTATTATCTTTTACCTTTTTGTTGACCTGGATAGGTACGATTATTTAAATATAACACAATTAATTGTAATCGATGTATTAATGTGTTTTATTTTGAATTAATTACAAATAGTTTATATATATATATATATACATATACACTTTTAAATAATTTTGTTCTAATTTTCATCTCTCGTAAATGTTTATTATATATTATTATATTTTATGATTATTAAATTAGTGAAATATTGTTGATTAAATGTTAATGAAATCATCATCATATATATATATATATATATGACTATGTATAAAAATATTCGAAACGGAACAATTGAGAACGGAAATATAATCGGGTTTCCGTGTGTTGCAAGGGTAGGAAAATAAATACTCTTGTAACTTGTAGTAAAGAACACCGTTGTAACATTGGCATTGAAGCATCAACGATCATTTTTTATTATTCTCAACACGAGCACGACTTTCCACGCGTCTGCTCCGTTAAAACAACGTTCCTATCTTTCCTTCCCTCTCTACTCCCCCATTCGGTTTTGCCTACGCGTGACAATCCGTCATAGTAGTGTTAATTTCACACCCCCCCCCCACCCCCGTTCTAAAAGCATAATTAAAACGTCACTTCACGTCGGTCACGCGGTGAAACAACTTAAAAAAGAAATAGAAAGACCGATGGAATGACCTAACTATCGTAAATGCGTGTCGCGCATGAATTTCTCGTACGAGAGACACTTTTGTTTCTTTCTTTTTATTTTATTTAATTTCTTTTTTTTTTTACTATCTCTCTGTCCCTTTTTGTATTTTTTTTATTTCTATTTCTACTTATTTTATTTTTATTACTTTGAAATAATTAATAATTTAATTATCAACAAATGAACTGACAATTAGAACATTTTGTTAGTTTTTTTTTTTTTTTTTTTTTTTTTTTTTTTTTTCATACAAATGACAATTGTTTCAACAAATTTTAATATTCATTTTTCTGCAAAAGTTTGATCAAAATTCTACTCGGTGTTATAGTAGAAAGCAAAAAGAAAACTTATTCATACTTTATTAAATAATTTATATTTTTATTTCACAAGTTTCTTTTTATAAAACCCGACAAAATGGTGCAAAGTAACTTTCTACGATCACGTTCGAACATCATTATAATTTATTATTAACCTTTTTTTTTTTTTTTATATTAGTCGAACTTATTCACTTCACTGTATCGTTCCAAATTGTTATATCGTATCAAGGTTAGATAAAATCACGTTTAGAATCACGTTTTTCAAGTGTGTGCATGCGTGTACACGTATTTTAAAAGGGATTCAACAAAACTTTCTTGACAGAAAGAACAATAATGTGAGCTTTCGCTAGCAATTGTTGTGGAAGGGACGTGTGATTTCGCTTTTTAGTTTCACCTAATCTCGAATTATACATACGTAATACTAAATACATTCTCAAAAAAAAAACAAAACAAAAATTTATTTTTAATTTCTTTGTAGAAAACCATACGTACATTCAAGGTGGAAGAAAAATTGTACGGACGATGAAAAAATGTAACATTTTTTTTTTTAGGTCTTTTTTTTTTTATTCAATTTTTATAAATAAAAAAATGTAAGAGGACAGGTGAGTCGCATGAATAAATAATATTAAATAAACGATCTAATGAGGTCAAGAGAAAACAAATCAAATAATGTGAATTCCTATTTCCTATAGGCTCTGTATGGACCATGTGCTGAAGTATCCCAATGAGGTGGATGTTCAACAGGTGGATGTCCATAATGAACAACTTCGTATGCAACTTTAGGTTTGGTCAACTTGAATATCATCATTGCACCGCTCAAAACCATTGATAGAAGACCGAGAGTAAGAGCTTTCCACGTTTTCATTGCGATCAATGCTAATGCCAGGGGCACCAATGCGGTGGCCTTGAACTTCAGACCCAAAAGGAAAGGAATCATAACTTTCTTCACGAAACCACGTCCTGAAACATTCATTATAATTAACGTTAAACAATTTTTCATCGTCATTTTTCAAATCATTGTAAATTTTATTTAATATTTTTACCTTGTCCATTTGATGAATCACTGAGTGGTACAGTTAAAGATTTAGGTACATTTTCGACCAATGATCTTGGTACAATATTTGATCCAACAATTGCTTCGGGTAATTTAGCCTCGAGCGTATGACTGGACAAATAAGCATCAACCTTTTCTAACATCAATGATCGTAGAAGTTCTTTTCTAGCTGGATCAACTATGTCATATTTCGTTGGATAATATTCGTCAGGATTTTCTTCCTTTATATCTCTTGATTTAATTATCGATAAATCATCAGTGATAGCAAGTTTGTCTTGTTTAGCAGCGTCACTCAGGTATGATAATACTTTTGGTTTTACACATGACAACATTGATTTACTATCAGCACACCTGTAACAAATATAAGATAGTTAAATTATTGTGTGGTGTTTGTTTTTTTTTGGTTCAAATGTACTTATTCGATGATTTATTTTCTTTTTTTCTTTTTTTTTTTCTTATATACTTACCTGTAATAAATATTCGTAAGAACTTCAGCCGTGGTGGGAACATTTTGTGCTTGCGCCAATGCGACAAGTAGGGTTAAGGTATAAGCAAATGTGATCAGGATCCTCATGGTTGATACTAACGATTCGCGAGACTAAACACCGAATGCCACTTCGACACGAAGACAACGCGGTTTTATAGCCGATGGTAGCATACGAACGAACAATGAATTTTGATCAGGAAACAACGACGACAACCATGACGATGACGACGACGTGTTGCTTGCCGAAAGGAAAGAAGAAAGCTTCGTTATCTAGGGTGCCAATGTTTTCACGATTCTCGATTAATTCCTTCCCTCTGAAATAAATTCGTTCTTTTTTTTTTCCTTTTTATGTGTTTCTTTTTTTTTTTTTTTATTTAAATATTCGTTGATTCAAGTTTTCAATTTTACGTATGGTTTTAAACAAATTCGATTTTTAAGATGTCTGATGTCAAATTTGTTTGCAAGTATACGTTAATAATATTTTGGGGATAATAATATTTTTTGTTTATATTATTAGCAACAATTGTTTATTCAATTTACTTAAAATTATATTTTATCTAATTAAAATTAATAAAATTTAGATTTTATATTAATATTTAATTATATTTTATATAATTTTATATTATAAAATGAAGTTTAGTAAAAAATTATTAGTGAAGGATATTTTAGAATATTTTTACTCGTAAATCATACAATTTAATAATAAAATATTAGTGTCAAAGTTTAATATAAAAACGATACGATTTTATTACCAGTGTTGTTTGACCAAGTTATTTTATAGCAGGTGTATTATTACGCTCCTGTTTGAATGCTAATAAAAATACTAATAAATCTACTTTTATTTTTTTGTTTTTGTTTTTTTTTCTAATTTCTAACTATTTTTTCTTTTACGACTTCCTGCATTCTAAGATTGTATTATGTATATATATATATTAAATTTATTTAGGTTCATGGTTAAAAATTGGTTAACAAGATCTTAACAATAATTAAAATTCTATCTTCGTCATTCATACTTACATTCATACGATCCCATTCATTAATATTTAGGCTAACTGACCATCATTGCTGCTTTCGATTATTCCATTTAATTTTTACTATACTCAATACCCTTCTTTTTATTTATAATATATATATATATATATATATAAAAATAAACCAATTATGAGAAAATATTTGTGTTCAATCATTTATGGATAAAATAAAAATAAAGAAAACTCAAATAAAAACTCAGATATTTGATTAATAATTTATTGTACAAAATGAAATAACAATTCGTATAATTTTCATTTAGAATATCATGTAGGATTATTTATATAATATAACAATTAACAATGTACAACACAAATTGGACAAATAAAACCTGCAAATGTCGAGTGTTCAGAAACATTTTGGGTATGGCACCCGAATACGTAAATGCTAATTTATTTAAATAAGTACTTAAATTAAAATATTTATCAAAATTATATTATAAAAACAATTATAGGAATAAATATTAAAAAAAAAAAAAATTAAAAATAAAACAACATTAAATAAATAATATAATTTACTTATAATTTACTTAATTTATTATCAAAATCACATAATATATCTAATGTATTAGCGATATCTTGTCAAGGCTTAATATTTTTCAATTCATACATTTAACAAACAAATAATGATGATTACGATGATAACGATGATGATGATGATGACGACGACGGTGAAATTAATCATACTCGGCATTGACAGTATTATTTTAAACAAATAACGTGAGACATCGCTATAATAACAGTTTAAAATCTAAATATTATTAGATTCTATTGAAACTGATATGTCATTTTTTTTTATACATGAATATTTTCACACTTAACATTAATCATGGCAAATATTATTATAATATATAAAGTTGTGTATCGAGGAACGAGCTTATAACACTTCACTGATAAACACGTCGTGTTTTAACTTTATAAAAAAGTTAATTGGCACGCATGTAAGTTTCTTATGTAAATTATCTAATTACAGTTGAATGATACACACACACACACACACACACACACATGCACACCTTTTCATTTATTGCATCATAATAAATAACCACATATGTTATAAAAAAAAAAAAAAATCAAATAAAAAAAAAATAACAATTTTATTCTGTATTTATGTGACAGGGATACGTTCGTACGCAATCACCATGATCTTGACCTATTCTAGCTGCGCTCAAATATTTATGAAACTTTTGACTTGAAGCACTCTCCAACGTTCCACGTTTCAATTCTTGAGGATCTCTGTAAAAAAAAAAAAACAAAAAAAACACAAAAAATACAAAATGGTAATAATATGATTTTATAAAATAATTCTATTAATTACTCGTAGTATTTAAAAATCAAAATAATACGATGATGAATTATTTTTGTAATTTATTTAAATACAAGCAATTAGCATTGACAAAAGTAATCAATAAAACAAAATATAGATAAGAAAGAAATATAAATGAAGAAGCAATGATTTCTTATGAACGGAACGTGATTATCTACCAATCTCGATGACCCGATTAACGTTATTTCGATTACAGCCTTTCTCCAAACTATACTTATTAACAATCGATATGAAAGAAAATGAAATAAATTCGAAACGTATTATATCAAAATATTTACCTGGATAATTCGTTCGAGACTAGATTACTGTGAGGTGAGTAAACTGTTGGATTTTTGTACATGCTGCAAATGAGCCTCTCACGGCAAGATTCATCGAAGAATCTCAACTGTGCAAAAATCTCTTCCAAACGATTCATAATAGGTCCATAATAATCATCGTCATAGGTTTGTACGTTTGACGATGACGAGACGATTGAATTCTTCGAAGTGGCAACGGACTTGTTTATCCTTGGTATAGTTGTTTGTCTAACATTTGCTTGATTTAAAATACCGTAAGTATTTTTCTTGATATTATTTATTGGTTGTTTTAGTTGAACACCCGGTAGATTGTTGACAGACTTAACGGAAGTAGATATACCATTGGGTTCGACAACACGACGATTGTATTTATCGTCGAAGTATCCCGAGTAGGCCAAATTGTGTGCGTGAGCTGAGATTGAAGTAGGATATTTGTCGTTGTAGGTGGTGGAAGGTGAAACTACAACTGGTCTGACGTTTGCAGCATATTGGGGAATACCATAAGGATTATTGTAATTAGTTCCTGTTGCATATTCAGTAGAAATTGGATTATTCATTATTGATGCTGGTAAAACACCAGGAACGTGTTTATTAGTTGTATCATCGTATAAATCATCGTAAGGTTCGATACCCCATTCTTTTAATTCTTCAACATCTTTACGATATTGTATATGGGGATGGGAGTAATCATAACCATTCAAATCATCGTCGTGGTGATGATGATGGTGATCATAGTAAGCTGGTACCGGTACCGGAACGGGAACGTGATGATGATGATGGGCAATCTGATAAAAATATAGAGACATTATAGTTTACTTAATAAAGTTATAAAATAATAATAATAATAATTCAAGATTGTCATACCTGATGATGATGATGATGATATTTCGGTCCATGAGACGTATAGAAACTCGAGCATAATTTAAATATATGAGCAAACGGTGGTATTAGGAAGAGTAATAATTTTAAAAACAATTTCTTAGCAGCACCTACTCCAAATAGGAACGGTATTACGAATAAAAATTTCACTTTGATTAATTTGATGATCAATATCAATGCTATAAAACTAAATAACAATTTGTTCTGTATAAATTTTTCTGAAATGAAAAAGTATGTCGATATTATTATTTGCATTTGCATAATAACCTAGATTACAGGTATAATATACTGATGTAATACTTTCTTATACTTACTTATTTTCTTAAATATTCTTCCTTCGTTACTGACACCTCTAACCTCGGTGAAATCTAATCTAATTAATGCACCTGTATCATCGATTTGTCGTGGACTTATCTTCATCGTTGTACCTTCGAACAACATTTTAGGCAATTGAATCTCGTAATCTCTCGTAACTAAAAATTTCATAGCCTTATGCCTGAGTGCATCGGTTATTTCTTCCAAAGGTGATTTAGGTTGTTGTTCATCCATCATTATTCTACCACGTCTTCTCGTACCACTATTAGCATCATTTTGTTGCTTATCATCGCCATCTTCGTCATCTTTAAATTCGCAATTTGTCTTAATAGAATCATCTATCAAATTGTCATCGATACTTTTTCGTTTATTTTCCATTTTACACGTGCCATAATTTAAATTATTTTTCGTAAGCGTTAAACCATCGAATATCGTGATATTATTATACTTATCACTGAAAGTATCGTCCAAATAACTGTAAGCATTCTTTTGAATACACGAAAAGGTCACTTTCTTTTTACAATCCTTCAACAAACCATGCCAAAGTTCGTTATCAGTCGTATTAGTTGATATCAATTGATCCAAATGAAATGTTTTAGCGAATGAATATAATTTATCATAATTTAATAATTCAATTGATCTAGTTGTATCGATTAATATTAAAATAGTTACGAACCAGATTACATTTCCCAACATTATTGATTTTTTAATATGCATTTTTTCTAAAATATATTACCTACTTTCTATGTGTAATAATATTCTATAGAAATTCAATGTAATCTCTTTCTCTCAACACTTTTCATTCAAACGATAAAACACACTGTTCACGTTACTTTGCCTTTTTTTTTTTTTTATTTGAATACTCAAGCAAGTAGGTACAGATGCGTGTATTTGTGTCAATATAATTCCAATAAAAAATATTTAATCAAAATATATAAAATTACACCATAGGTATAGATTAAAATCGTATTAGTGATTATCCATAGTAATAATGAAGTTTCATAATAAACGTGAATCGGCACACTACTTAACATTCTTATCACTTTCGAGACACATATATACTTATTCGGTTTGATTATTATTCAAGTAACTCGGACATCTTCTTTATTACTCTCTCTTTCTTTTTCTTTAGAAATCTTATCAAAAATCTTGCCGATCTCACGAAGACGCGTTCCGTTCAATCTCCCGGTTAAAACTAACCACGAGCTACTACACCGTTCTTGGTTACAATTCACCTGGAGCGTCAAGTATGTCAAAGGCCCTCCTACTCCGTCTACGTACAGCTCCGTGGAAGGTCATTATCGTCTTTCCTCTCCCAACAGACAGACTCCTCTTACGTTCACCTGTATTTTCACGTTAGTTTAATTCAATCGAATTCATTTTGTTCTCTTTTATTCTTATGCTCATTATCTTGTCATTATTATTATTATTTCATATTACATACATTTATTCAAATGTATTGACATTATTCATAATTAATTAATATCAATACTGTATCAATTTAAACAAACATTATTTTATCGTACAATTTTTTTCTCAAACAAAATTTTCATTCATTATGTATGTATCATAAATTTTGTCAATTTTAATGGGTTCAGTTTTACTATATTCATCGTATTCAATTTTTATTATCAATGTAATTTTTTTGAATTACGATGAATATTATGAATTACTTCATCGGTTTATCGTGCTTTTATTGTTTCGTACAATGTGTACATTAATTAAGAACGATCATTTTCTTCATTCCACGCTTACTGGACCCGCGTGTTGCATCAGACCGTTGTACGATACAGTTTTAAACATTTATAAGGGCATAGACCGGTTACCATCTTCTTCAACTAACTATAGTACTCATGTCATCTTCTATACTTTTCATTAAATCCTTATTTGTTTTATTAAAAGTCGTCATATCCGTTTGTAATTACAAAATAATTAAGTTTAATTGAGAAAAGTTAGTTTGTATTCTAATAATATAAAATAATAATAAAATTAAATAATTAGAAAAAATAACATAATCAATTAAACAAATAGAAATGAATTTTGTATTTTGAATAAGATTCTTCTCACACATTTTTTTTTGTTTTCTTGAGGAGAAGCAGAGATTTCTCATTTAAAAATTCTAAGAATTTTTAATGGAAATCGTTTGACACAGTTTTTTTTGGGGGGGGAGGGAGGGAGGAGGGGAGGGGGAGGGTGAAATAAAAAAATTATTAAATGTCATAATCATCGTAAATGATTGATATTATTCTTGAAGGATGTGTCACAGTTTACACGACTCAATTTTGTTTCCCCTAAATTTACAGTTATATCACACGAATAAGAATACACACACTAACATTCTATTAACGTTTAAATGGATGGCTTCCGGAGGTCGGAAGAAGCTTTTCACTAATATAATCGCGGTGAAGGTGTTCTCATTCATCGGATGAATGGCTACGGTACACGACTAGACGTTTAAATTTGTTACGTTATCTCATAGCATGTTGAAGTTGAATCTTTAATCAAATCAGATCAAGTTGCTAAAACAGGTATTCGTTTTATAAAGTGAATTTATACTATTAAAATCTCGTCACTTAATGTAATACCACTTTCAATTTTAATTGTAAAATCATTATACAACGTTCAACTTTAATTATATTTATACATAATAGGAATAATATTGTTGATTTTTTAATTGAACCGCGTAATCAAACAGTCGATCGATATTACTTTCATTTGATTATTATTTAAAAAAAAAAAAGGAAACTTTTAAACATAATTGTCATCGTATATTTTAACTAATGAACTACATATAATTATTAAACGAGAAAATCATAACACGTGAATGATAATATTGTTGTTGTGAGAAATATTTCGATGAATTTTTACTGAACGAAAATGTTTTCAACAGAATTTTAAGGTGAGATAGGGTGGGCCAACCAACCGGTCCCGAGTGTTCATTCTGACCGGATGAATTCCATTGACCTACTTTATCAGTTAAGTTGTTAGGTATGTAGGTAACCTCGGCTCCATGTTTACTTCCTCGTTCGGTTCGGTTTGGTTTAACGTTGGAATATTAACCAAAAATATGTATATATATACATATACATATACATATACATATACATATACATATATAATCACGTAAACTTTCCATCTTACCATTAGCGTGAAAAAGATCGTCTTGTATTTATTCTTTGGAAAATTTGTTTGCCGAAAAAAAGAAAAAAAGAAAAAAAAAAGAAAATACTTCATAGAAGAAACATAACCTTATTCTTATTTATCTTCTTTTAAAGATATTTTTTTATTCTCGTTACCCATGAAAGAGTAAGAAGTACGTTACGTTCAAACGTAGCCTGAATACCATATTTGCGAGAAAACTTAGCAAAAGGTGAGAGATGATTTTTGAAAGAAATGACAGAATACCTTTTTGTCTCCCTCTTAAGTTTGTTTCTCATGGTTAAAAATAATTTAAGTGTGTAAAATGGTCTAATTAATTTTAAATGTCCTTAAATTATTTCCCTTACCTTTCTTTTGTTCTTTAACCTCGTTATTAACAACCGTGAGTATTTTTTTTTTTTTGCTTTTTTTTGTTAATAATAAAATGGATTTATAATTCTAACGGTTACTCCTTCCCATCTCTTACAATGCAATTGAAATGTTTAATCGAAAGTAAATAGTAAAAAACAATCGATGACATGTCAAAGTATAAGTTTGAAAGTAAATTTGATTATTTTTATAAATGTTGTGTGTGTGTGTGTTTTTTTTTATTTTTATTTTGTTTCAAATATGACAAGTAATGTGAGAACATGTTGATCGTATTATAAAATAGACCAAGTAACTGGAACGTAAATATTATATGGTGAAAGGAAAAATAATTCATTTTTGAATAAATTAATCAATCATAAAATGAAGAATTGGGACGTGTAACATTTTTTTTCTCTCTCTTTTTTCGAAATATTGATGAACATAATTTTTTTTTTTCTTTTTTCATAATGAGAAGAAAGAACAAACGTGTGTGTGTGTTATACATGCATATAAATTATTGTTCGTCTTGTTTTATTTATATTTTTTTTTCAATAGTATGGAAGAAATCTTTTCAGAAGTTTTAACTCATCTCCACCTGTAAACCGGTTGTTAATCTTACAGTAAAATATTATATGTCAATTTTTGTTTTTGTTTTTATCGTTCGAAGCATTAAGTCACCTGTAATTTCAAGGAAGTTGTCAAAAAGAAAAGAAAAGAAAAAAAAAATGCATTACTAATTCGTATTTGAAATTAAAATGAAGATGAACATTGAAAATTAATTATTATTTCAATTTGAAATTAATTAATCTTGCAAATAATTAATATATAATATAAACAATTGAATTATTATATTTCAATTAGTATTAAGTAAGTCGCATAATAATTGACGATTATTATACGTTTAGATGCAATCAACATTTCCCCTTCTCCCCCTCCCCCTCCCCATCACCACCCCTCCCCTCCTTTCCCATTCTCTGATGCATTCCAAGTTAAAGAGGAAAGTGAACACCTATTTTAAAACGCGAGAATGCATTTATTTCTGGAACATCGATCGGTGTGTTACTATCTTTTTTTTTTTTTTTTTGTTAAACGACAGGTAAAAACTTTCACCGATTTTCCTTGACCAATCCAGTATAAGTAACCAATCATGATTCCTCGATCCTTTCTCGATCGCGATCCAATCATTGGGTTGTCTAACGGTGATACGAATACTATAACTTGCAAGGAGAACATAGACGAAAAAGTAATATGCGTGGCCATACTCACGCACACTGATAATAAAGTAGTAGACTCTCTCTCTCTCTCTCTCTCGTACCTAGATCTTCTTTCACGCTTTGCTCGTTCGAAAAATTGGCATGCCGTTACTCTTTTCAAATTCAATAGCGTTGTGGACACCGAAAAGCTTAACGCGTTTTGAATTTTAAAAACTTGTAACATCTGCCACGCGTCTATTTATGTATGTATGTATGTAGGTCATATCTACTTGTTAAAAGAAAATTCAAATAGAATACGATTTATACTAATGATTCATTTTTTCAATCGTTAGAATTAAATTGAAAACACATTTATATTAAAACAGATGAATTCTTGATTATTATCTTTAAAATTAAATATTATAAAATCATGTAATTAGAATTGACTTAAATTCTTTCTTTGACTACTTGATCGACTAAGTAGTAGTAGCCTACCAAGCATTGAAATCACCCAATCGGTATTCCTCATGAATTCGTGAAGGCTATGGCACAATGCCAAGGTTCTTGGTGAAAGGATTTCAATAATTCTATTTAACGAGACAAATAAATATAACGAATAATGAAATATTTGATATAAGAACATTTTATTAAAAATAATATTCGTAAAAAATAATTACAAGTATATTAAAATACTTATCTTAATATTAAGTAGATTGCAACCTAACCATCAATAAATGAAACAAAATGGTGCCTAGAAAGTTCAAGCGTTGTGCAATAGATAGCGCTTTTACTCGATTCTCTATCATTTTTTAACTTTATCATAATAATAATTAAAACAATCTATTGTTATTCTTAATTAACAATTAATATATATAAGTGTGTATATTTTATATATAATTTTGTCCTTAATTTTCTAATTCTATATTAATTAAAATTACAAATTTTGTATTAAGTAGTATACCCTGTGTTTAATAAATTTACTTTTGTTCCTTCGTATTGATTATCATTTAATTTCTGATTGGTTGTATTAATCTTTTTCGCATTTTCTAAAGATTGCCACTCGTTAGTATAAACAGGTCGCAATACATTGAAATTATAAGATGAATCAGCTTGCTCGACTTTCCTATCGATCGAAGTTGTATTCAAATTATTATTATTATTATTATTAACATTAACAGATCTATTAATATTTAAAAAATTCGGTAATGTGGTGTAATTGTAATTATTTAAATAAGTTCGTATCGTGGTAAGATTATCATTCGAATCTTGAAAATCTTCGTAATCCAAACTCTCTTTATGGTCGATTGATTCACCAATCATCAAAGTAGGATTGGAAGTATGTTTCTTTGATTTTATATTATTACGACTCGTTTGAAGTTGCGGTAATACGATAGCAGAATTAAAACTACGACCCCAACCACCTCCGTAACCACCACCACCACCAGTCGGTACACCATAGACGGGTGCTGGTAGACTATAACTATCACCACATCCTCCTCCTCCTCCCCCATTACCATTACAACCACCACCTCCTCCTCCGTAACCTCCGTTTCCTCCACCATAACCTCCACCTCCACCATTTCCACCGTATCCTCCACCATTTCCACCGTATCCTCCACCATTTCCACC
>NW_015148984.1:776252-790770 GCF_001465965.1 Polistes dominula
ATATATATGTATATGAAAAATATGAACATGTAATTCGATTTGCGTTGATTCAAATCGAAATTAAATCGATATTGGTTAAATCCTGAAAGCTTATTTCTATTTTATACGAACAAAAGAAAATCTGACAAGCAGATATATTAACTTTTTTGATCTAAAATAAATAGAAAACAACAGAACTTTAAAAATATAATAACATATTTAACTATTTAGATCGATTCCTATTATCAAAGAATAAATAATAATGTAAATATGTAAATGTGTAAAATTCCTACAGTGCAAAAGTACAACAACAAGAATAATAATCAAATAGAAAATGTTGTTTCCTTGGAGTACTCGTGTATGATCATCGTTGAACAGCTTGTGCGTCAAGTGAGCAATGTCACTTGGATGAACACGTATATAACCAAGTGAGTCCCAGTAACCCCACCATTTTGCTCTTGAGGAGACCGACTTAATCACAACCAGTACCGTTAACCGTCCCCCACCACTTCCAACTATTCCCCTCCCACTTGGAGTTGGAAAAGGATCGAGTCGTGTGGAACGCCGAAGAGTGGGGGAAGAAATGCACGTGCGTCAGCAGGCAATGGCCCACTAACCTTGATACTTGGTATCCAAAGTAGTGGGGGTAAGACTCCACCAATCAAAGTCACGGCCGGTTTTCCCACTTGACTCGACACAATGACCTCGATATATTCCTTCTCTCTCAACGTTTCCTACTATTTTCCCCTCACCATTTTACTCTGGACGTTACTCTAACTCTCTCGTATTTCTCTTCCCCTCTCCTCTCACCCTCCCTCCCACCACAACCCTATCCCCTTATCCGCCACGACCTTCCATCTAGGTTATTAGCCTTCTCGTCTGACTGACTGGATAACCTTCTTACGCTTTTGCTTCTTTTACTTCTTCCTATTTTCCTCTTTCTTTCTTTCTTTCTTTCTTTCTATTCTTTTTTTTTACGCCATATATTTTTTTTTCTTATGTTATTTCCCTACTCCTTTATTGGTTTCTATAAAAATTTCATATTTTGTACTTCGGCTTATAGGACAGCCCTTAAACGAATAATTAACGTTAAATAATATTTTTTAATGAAAAATATAAATGTTGGGTAAATGAAACTTTGAAACTTATTCATTTCGATTTTTTGTTTTCTTTTTTTTTTTTATGAATAACAACAGTTAAGTGATAATATTAAGAGCGACACATAAATAAATAAATAAATGAAAAACGATGAATCGAATAAAGAAAAAAAAAAAAAACAGGATTCCATGGATGTTAAATTCGTCAAGGTATATCTTGATAAGGATATTGTTCCCCATTGTATTCCGGCGCCCATCCTCTGTAGGGTTGATTAATTTCTTCTTGAGATCTTTGCCATTGCTCATGTACGTCGTAGGGTTTTACAACACTGTAACTAACTCTCGGTGGTGGAAGTGGTGTTACGAGACCTTTCAATGCTACAGCACCGGAAATCAATAGTGCTATCAAACCAGCTCCGAGCCCTTTAAATCCGATAAAACCAATCAGCGTGATAACGATTGGTAAAACTATCAGGGCCTTTAATTTTAATGCAATTAGTATTGGCATCAACATTCTCTTCAATTTCGTGCGTGCTAAAATAAAAGAAAGAAAAGTATTTTTTTTTAATTATTTTTTTTAGTAGTAGTTTGTTTTTCTTATTTTAATTTTATGAACAATTTATTAATTTATGATTCGTCTAGTTAAAATTAATTTGAGAAGGTTTCTTTCTTTTTTTAAATCAATATTTAAATATAGGTGCGTATTATAAAATAAACGTAAATCTTAAGTTAAAGATGTTGAGGGGATAGAAAGGAAGGAAGGAAGAAGAAGAAGAAGAATGGGTTAAAGAAGGAAGAGAGTCTAATGGATAATTCTCATCATCGAATCTACTTTCTCTCGTACAAAGCTCTCTCCGTCATCGCCCTCCTGCGGCGTTCGTCCCAGAAACCTGGAATCTCGTCGTACGCGTTAACGTCTCATACCTAAATGACGTCCCACTTTATTCGGGTGCTCTTCACTTCTCTCCTCACCGTTTTTGCGGATATAAACTTTAATACAAAAAAAAAAAAATAAGAAGAAAAAAAAGGAGGACACGACGCGTCTTCGACTAAACCTTAAACGTACCCTAAAGGTTTTCTTATTTTCTTTTAATTTTTTTTTGTTTTGTTTTTGATCATTTACATCGATAACAAAATTCTTTTCTATTTGTATAAAAAAATTAAATAAATCCAAACCCACGATTTCGAAAAAAAAATAAAATAAATTAGAATAATACTTGGGAGTATTAAAATGTTTTCTCTTCAATCCCTTCGTAAAAAAAAATTTTCGATTTTTTTTTTTTCGAATCTCGAAAGGAACGAAAAAGTAGGCCAACATGATCTGATATCTCTACCTTTCTTTAAAACCAATCGGGAAAGAAGTTACCGGAAGTTCTACTTTTTCGACCAATCGGTTGATCCTTTCGTGGCTCACTTTTCGTTCATTGGAGCAATCTTAGAAAGTCGTGATGCTATAAGATTCTGCTCGGTAACGAGAATTATCTCAAATTCGAATGGAATACCAGACAACGAACACATGATTTTTATCTTTCGTCTTTGGTATTTCTTCCATTATCATTGACAACAATTAGTTATAACAAATGTTTATTACATTTTAATTTTATTTTTAGAAATAAAAATAAACTAAATTTTAACTTCGAAATAAAAATTGTTATTTTTCGTTTATCAATCAAATTAAATTAAACAATTAGGAGATTAATTAGTTAGTTTTATTTTGTTATCTTTAATGATGTTAATAAATGAAATTGTCAATTTTAACTATTATAAGATTAAATTTATCGTTAAATTTATCATCACCCATTAGCACTTAAATAAATTTACGTAATAAAATTTCTTTGAAAGAGATAAAATGTGAGTTATGAGTGAGAAGGTTTAAAAAAAAATAAAAATAAAAATAAAAATGATTCGAACACGTCAAAAGGGAGAGTAATAAAGACGATATTAATACTCAATTGAAATAATTCTAATGTAATAATTATTATAATATTTACCTTCGGAAGCACCACGTGCAAGACTTTTGAGTTCAATATCAACATCCTTTTGTCCTAAAGCACGTCCAAAGAAATCCGCTGATGATCCGTCATTAGGAAAATTGATATGAATCTTTCTAGTTGCGAAAAATCTTTCGATCCTTTCCACCAATGGATCATCAACATCTTTTTTCATTTCCCCTGAATCTTCTTCTACCGCTACTTTTTGCAACGTTACAATGTTACCATAAATATCAATATTATCCTTTTCGTTCAACGCATCCATAGCTTTGGTTAATTTCATTTCTAAATGTTCTACGTTATCGTCATCGTTTGAGATCCTTTGTGGATTTCCTAAAACTATAGTTAACAATTGTAATAATATTATAACTTTTGTCTTCATTGTCAGCTGTGAAAATGGTCGATATCACAGGTACGGAGCTAACAATTTGACTGATTTGCCCGAAGCCTATTTTTTTTCTTATATATCAATCATCGATTCACATGGTGGGGCTAGTTTAAACCATTTGGCAAGCTAACATGTAAGTAACGCGTTGACAAGAATTTTAATTGCAATACATTCCCTACATAGCAAGTGTTAAACCAAGTGCTGAGCACGATCGTTGGGTGACGTAGGGCGCAGTGCATCCAACGCATAACGGCATCTAATATTCCTTTTTAAATCATATTACACTTTGCAAATCATCAAATTATTATTTATATATATATATATATATATAAATATGTATTTGTTGATTATACATTAGACGATTTAATTTGATTGCAACAAATAAATAAGATTTGAATATTAAATTATTTTAAAATAATCGAATTGAATTATATTTATAAAAATGATATTTTATAATTAATCATTAATTATAGAATCTTTAAAAATATTATTAAAAATATTTTTATATAAATAATAAGAGATGATTATTAAATTTCGTAAAGTTTGTATTTCAAATTGGAACTTAAAGAAAAGTAAAAAAAAAAAATACAAATAAATGTAGAGAAAGTGTAAAGGTAAGAGGCAAAAGCAAAGAAAAAAAAAAAAATACGACGGAAAGAGAATAATAAGAGAAAAAGGAAAAGAAAGAGAGAAACAAGGTGTGAGAAAGAATTTAACTGGTGGGAGAAGAAATGACCTCGTGCATGTATGCCCGTGTCCAATTGGAATCGCATATGAGGCTTCGTCAGTTTAACGTCGTATGAAAATTGAATTTGCAATTATAGATGAGTTAGTTCAAACAATTGCTTTTTAAAATCACATCTGACCCACCGATAGTAAAACTAATCACGTACAATGGGGGTTTTCTATGCTATCTTATTCAAATTCTATCAACACATTCACGAATATGAGTTTAAATAATTTCACCAAACTAGAAATCGGGTTTCTTTATCGTACCCAAAGAACTTTTGTTTAAAACGTACGACGATTTGAACGAAACAAAAATGTGTGTATGCGTTTGAGGGTTCAATAGACAAACAGATGATAATTTAAAGTACAAAAATTATTTATTACATATTGAATGATTTTTTTGTTTAAATAATTTACATATAATGTATGAAATTTATTATTATAAATATTAAGTATATATAAATATTATTCTAACAGTCGTTGTCGGTGGATGAGACACACCCCGATCCAATGAATTTTTTTACAAGTATCAAAAATTCATTGAAACAAAAAAAAAAAAAAGAAGAAAAACCACGTCGTTTATTAGGCTGCATTTGTTATTGGTTCGTGTGCCGAATAAGCGAGTGAATGAGCATCGATATTTCCTTGCGTATCATCGAAACTTCTTCTGTAATATCCCTGTTGTTGACCACCTGAAACAGCTGAGGGCCATCCTTGAGTAGCTGGTTCGTACCAATTGTTACCGAACGATGGTGATTTGCCAAAAATGTTGCTAACGGTGCTACCACTGCCAAACATCTTTTGGAAAAATAGGATGCCCGCCAAGATTAGGGCTATTTTACCAATGACAAGTGCCTTCAATACTAACAGACCCAAACCACCGAAAAGAATCGGAACTAAGGCAAATATTTTCACTCCTACTGCTGCTATCAATGGTAAGATTACTTTCTTAATCTTACCACGAGCTGAAATCAAACAAACGAAAAATTTTCATTGTCATAATTATCCTTTTGAAAAATGTGGAATTCGTTAGAACACGTTATTATAATCCCAGAGAAAATAAAATTATTATTATTAATCATCATCGTCAGAATTTGCTAAAGGAAAGCGAATCGTTTGAGAGAGAACAAGTTTATCCGGAACTTGTTTGAGAGAACTCGAATGCGTATAGATATCACGAAGGTGAAAGGCGGATTTTATTCGTTCGTACTCGTAAGTCGTGACGACGTGAATCCGTGACGTCAGTAGTTGTTGTTGTAGTCTCTCAATGCTATCGCAAAGAGGATCACACGATTATATCATCGAAAACTACCATCGTAAAAGAAAAAAAAAAAAAAGAAAAAAAACTTCATTTGTAAAATACGTTTTAAATTACCTTCGGAAAGTGCACGAGAATTAAATTCTTCCGGTATGCTGAGCTTCAAGCTGTGACTTTTCATGAATGACATGGCAGATTCGTAGATCATGCTAACGAGTTTCAATGCCCTTTCAGTAGAATCCTTTGGTAATTCGTTCATCACGTCTAATTCGGTCTTCAAACTTTTTGCACTGCGTTCCACTATAAATCAAATATAATTAGAAAAATATTTATGTTAAGAAAAATCTAATGAAAATAATTGAAAATAACTTACTAGGTTTGTCTCGTACAAAAACAATACCATCGAGAAGCTGAATATCACTGGACCTTGATGCCCTGTCCAATGTTGTAGCAGCTTTAACGAAGATGCAACTGAACAATTCATTCTCACGTTCCAAACAGTCGAGATCTCTGTTGATAAGTGTATCTGATGTTGGTATTGCTAAAGTAACGGTGACGAAGAATCCCAAGATCAATAATTTCTTCATCTTTCCCTTTTGTTTTATATTCGTTTATTAAATTATTGAAAAAGAACACACGGACACAGAGACAGATAGCAAAGGATAATCGTCGAACTGTTGAAATACGGAGCGAAGATGTTCCTTAGGAAAATTTTCGGATTATGATCTGGTCCTCCGAGTAGCTTCGATCTTTATAGGCATGCATTCAACAGGGAGTATCCCCCAATATTCCCCCACCAATGAATATGTAGAAGGAAGCGTGTAAAAGACAACGATGATGACGACAACGCATAACTCTTTTAAAGTATTCACTGAAACTCGTCATAGACATTAGTACACAGTTAAATGGGATGGTTGGTTGGTTGGTTGGTCGAGATGCCACCTCCCTGACTATACTTTCCTCGATAATTTTTTAAACAAACTCCTTGGCACCTCCTATGTCTCCTCAAAGTATCTGGGAGGGATATTATCTCTCCTAGTCGTTATTCTTTCCTCGTTGAAGAACTCACTCTCGGTGGACTGACTTTTATTGATATTTTCTTATTATTTAGGTCACTAAGGGTCACTAATTAGTCACGTTCTTTCTGGTTTTCAAAAAAATACTTTTGTAGGATCTCATTTTATTCTTTTTTTCTTTTTTTAAATTACTTTCGATTAATCTTATGATTAGTAGTATTTCTAATAAGTATGACGTAAAACAACAAAATATTTAATACAAATACACACAAGCATGTTTGTTGAAATGAAATAAAAAATTATCGATATAAATCATCTCGAATAATTATCTCGTAGTGATTACAATGATCTTATACAAAGTGATAGTTTGACATAGAAAAAAATGTTTGAACAAAGAGAGTAGCATAAATTCTTATAGATGGGACAGTTAGCTCGTAACTATCTTTCACATTGTAAGAATTTTAATACTTTGAAGCTGCATAACCGCATCTCTCTGGCAGCTTCTCATCATAGACAATATTCTATTTCAAGAGAGGTCAAATAATAAAAAAAAAAAAAAAACAAAAACGAATAAGTAGAAAAGATATGTATGCATATGTGTGCATGCTTGGGTGCCATGTCGTGCCGTGCTGTGCGAGGTTGTTAAATCTTTTCATAAAAGATTTTCTTGGGTTATCTATTTGAAACGTTTTAGTTAGAAGATAGTTAGAAAACCCTTGCATCTAGAAGATGCGTCCACGTGCATCGTCAAGTAGTTCACCTTGACCCAAAGAAATGCTACGAAGGTAACACGTGGACCTATGTGTTACATCTTCTCGATGGGATTTCTTATATAATACAATATGCATGTATTTATATTATAAATTCCAAATTCATTCTTATACAATTTTAAATTTAATTCTTCCTTTATTATTATTATTATTATTATTATTATTATTATTATATTTTACGTTAATTAAAATTTTTAACCTATCCATCATATTAGTTTATAAAATTATGAAAAATTCCAATCCATTAAGAAAAGAAAATTATTTAATTTTTATGGTGTTTGTCAAATATGTGTTTACCAAACGAATACGAGTAACCTGTTGTTAGTTCCTTGTCAAAATCGAGTACAAACGAATGCATTTGGTTGAGTCGTTGTGAAATAATTTGTATAAACAAATGCGTGATTAATTAATAAGTCCCCATTATTATTAAGTTTTGCATGTGGCGCAAGCAGCATTGCTGCATGTGGGTCATATTTCGAATAACAAACAAGCTCGAAAACGAGAGACACCATATTCGCAAATGGAAGTCCATTGTACTCGGTACACTCAGGGTGGTGGGCCTCTTTAAATATTTAACAGTTCTCACTTTATGAGTCGTGAGAGTTTCTTCCTCTTCTCTTTTCTTTCTCTCGTTTTCTTTTTTTTCTTTTTTTTTTTTTCAAACGATATCCGGTCTCGTAAGAAACGAAATATTTAAGATTGATACTTTTGGTTTTATTTTCTAGGTTAGTTTTGATATACACGTTTGATTTTCTATAGCAATTGAGAATCATTCGAAAGGTGTCTGATTCATCGATTTCATTGAGACATTCCGAAAAATAAAAAGTTATTCAAAAAAACAAAAAACAAAATGTTACACGTGACGCTTCGTATAAACGAGAAAAGGAAAGTGTACTCTAAATGGTGAAAGTTAAGTTTTGTGTCCTACAATAGATGGCGAACACTTTTTACTTTTTTCTTTTTCTTTTTTTTTTTCTTCGTCGATTCATATTCGTTCTTTGAACGATTATTACTACGCTATATATTATTAAAACTGTTACGAAATATTTGGAAATATATTTAAAACGTGTATAGAACACAAAACTCTTATATGTTCGATTTAATATTTTTTTTTTTGAATTTTTTTTTTCTTTTTACAATGGACGAGTTAAAAGAATTTTTTTTTTTTTTTTATGTCAGAGAACACGGAAGAACGAGGCCAATGAACTTTACGCTCGCGTCCTATATCCTAAGCTTATCTTTTTTATTTTTTTTTTATAGGCTGCTGCTGCTTCCCAAATCCGGTTGTGTGTTGGTATTTCTATATACTACGTTTATAATCTAAATAATAAAATAATCAATTATTATTATTAAAGGTAATTTATTAGACAATAAAATAAATATCAAACGAATTGGTAGAAAAATTATTATTTTTTTTTTTTTTTTTTTTTAATAAAATTATTATCAATAGGAACATTAATGAATATTTTTAATATTATATAATATATATATAAAAAAAAACATTGATATATTTTTTTTCTATCTTACTTGACTTTAAAATACAAACAAATCTGTGTGTACAAATCATTAGCACTTCATAAACGTGTATATTTCTTCGTTGCAATTAACACGTTTTAGTATCGAACAAAAACATAATTATACTTCAAAGATGACTGTGTTTGTTCATTTGTTTTTTTAATTTAATTATAAAAAAATATCTCTAACGATTAACAATTATTTACAATAAGTTTACACGTATAAATTCATATTTTATTTTATTTAATATCTATACTAACTACCAAATGAATTAAAATTATTATTATTATTATTATTATTATTATTATTATTATTATAAATTGATTAACATTATGATTTTTAACGTTGACACATTTTTTTTTTTGTTCACATACTTTTGTTAGACAATTACGACGAATGTTAATTAAATGAATGATTTATTTTCTCTTACGATATTCTTTATAAAATCTGTATGGTTCTTCTTCTTCAAAATCATCAACAACTTCGTAAGCATCTTTACGTCTGTATTTGGTCGATGGTACATTGACAACGTCGTAACCATTGGATGATGAACTTTGGGCAACTTTTTTTAATCCTACGATGGCAGCAAGTATCAAACTCATCAAACTCAGTACAACAGCTTTGCCACTTAAAACGGCAAGTGCTTTCAACGCAATTGGCAATAGAATTGATTTTATTAATAAAAATCCAACTATCAGTGGTACCACGTATTTGTTCAACTTGTGTTTCTTTTTTTTCCTTGCTGCACATAGAAAAACAAAACAAAATGAAACAAAATTGTAAGAAATCATTTAGAATAACATACGTAGCATAACGATGATTCCTTGTTAGTCACGTCGAGTGTGACGGGAGGATTTAATTAAATCAACTCGAGTATAAAAAGTATTTATGGTGTTTTATCCTTTTAATTTTTTGTTTTCTTCTTATTTTTTGTGCCAGGAAAGCGAACACCGTGAACGGTTTAAGGGGTATCGTATCGCGATAAACATCATAACAATAAATAGGTGGAGTACGATAGTAATTTCACGCTTCCGCGATATCAATAAAATAATAATCAAATTGATGGATACGTGTTCGCGCATCGTTTACTCTTATAAATAATTTTAGTTTTGATCTTTTATTTTTATTTTTTTTTTTTTTTTAGTATTATTTTTGTGTTCAATATTAAATTTATGTCAATGAAAAAAAAACATGGACGTTTGTAAAATATTTTGAAATAATCATTCACGTACGTACCTTCTTCAATATCCATCTTTGTATCGCATAATCTCGTGCATGGAATAAACGATTCGACAACGTTTAAAATCCTATCGGTTAACCATGAATTACTTCCAATGCCATTTACGATGAATTTTTTCGTTGTAACGGAACGTTCTTGAGTCTCTTGTACCATTTCCGTACCAACTAACAATGATAAAAATATTAACGACACGTAAATGTAAAACATTTTTTTTTTTGTAGTTAATGAAACAAAAGTAAAAACTAAAATCTTGATTGTTTTAAAGTTAAGGGTTTTTAAACGACGGTTCGAACTCGTAAGAAAATAAGATGTCAACTGATGGTCCTGTTCAGTCTTAGCATTAGTTTATATAGGGTGCCACGGAAAAGACTCTGAGAAGGAGTTCACCAAGTTGGTACCAAAGCGTGACGAAAAGATCCGCCATCCAATAGCAGTTTGTTCAATCATTTGACTAGACATCTTCCCCCGAATATTTAAACCAGGACAAGTAGAACATAGTCAGAATCGTGCTGAACGAATAAGCTAGCGAACGAGTCCTCATAATCATCATTACCATTACCATCATCATCATCATCATCATCGTCGTCGTCGTCGTAAGAGACGTCATCTTGGGAAAATGTAATTTAGTCGATCCACTTCGTTTCACACTCGAGTTAATCCTTGTATTACCAACCAAACGTTTCGGCCGATCAGTTGGCGGCCTGTTTATAATCCTAAATTCCAACATTACTCAAACGTTAAGTTTACTCGTCATAATTCTGACGAATTAAACATATTGATATATTGAAGTTTTGATTAAGATTTGATAATCCCCCCCCCCCCGTATTGAAATAAAATGATTTAGATAAGTTAGATTAATTTGTAAATTGATTGAAAAAATGCGTCACAGTTGTTGATCAAGTAAGACGATTTTGGCATAAACATTTTGATTTGTTTTCAATTGAAAACAGATTTATGGATGTTGAATAAGAAACAGGATCGAATTAATTCGATTTCATTTTGATTGATCTTGATAATAGTTGATTTAACCAAATTTAATTTTAACCAAAAGAAAAAAATGTCTGTGTGAACCTTCTCGTTAACCCTGTCAATTCTAACTGTATCGGTTTAATATTTACGTAGGAATTATAATCGAAACTTTCCAATGAAATTATTATTATAGATTTAGTCCAGTTTCTTTTACCTAACGTATATGTGTGTTTGTTCTTTCCTTTTTTTTTTTGTTTTTTGTTTTGCTTTACCTATTACTATTTTTAATTCGACGTTGAAGTTTATTTTCTCAAGTTCTATGTGAAAAGAAAAGAACCATTATATCGGATTCTATATATGGCTATGAGGATGAGCGAAATTACTTGGCGTTTCCTTGACAAACAAATCTAAATGCCCTCAGGGTGGCACGTGAATAAAACTACCGATATCTAGGTTGCTCGCTTCATACACGAGAGATTCGATTAATTCGACTATCATTCAACAACCATTCTGAATTTCCTTTCGTCTCTTCGTAAAACCGAATGTACATACGTGTTATAAACATGTGTGGTATATTCGCAAATTTTGTTTGCTTAATACAAGTTTTTTTTTTTAATAATTACTACGATTTATTAATATAATTTTTATTATATTATATAAATTATATTTAATTTCATTTAATTATTTATACTTACGGTTTTATTAATAATTATTAATTAAATTAAAAAAATGTAAACATTTGCTTTTCAATTCAAATAAAAAAACATCGAGAATCTTATAAATAAAAAGTATTAATAATTAAATAAATAAAAGTAATTGTCTGTTGTTTTCTTTTTTTTTGGTAAATTAAAAAAAAAAAGATTCGTGAAAAAATTGAATGATTGAACTAACTGAATTTAATTCAAATATCACCAAGTATTCAAATTCATCCCTAATGCATTTTATTTTTATTTTTATTATTATTTACGTGCAAAGATATTCGCGCAATAATTATACATAAACAAGCAACATTGATAAATCGATTTAAACTAAAATCTAAAAATAAAAATATCTAAAAGTACTTTTACAATCAAGTTGTAAAGGTTCCTAATATATCATTTTTACAATACCAGTGGAAATAACAATCGATGTCATTCGTTGACGTTAACTCGTCAAGTAAATCGAATTATAAGCACCAATTCGTTAATAGTTACCCAGATATCAGTACTTTTCTAGTAAAGGAATGGTTTGACCATATGAATTTATATGATGAATATATTTTCAAAGGGTGGAACCAAAAAAAAGAAGAACAGTTTAATTATGGTCGTACACATCATTACCCATTGCTTCTTAATACACATCATACAGATACAAATACATTTATTCAAAGAATTTTCAACAAAACGTGTTGTAAACGAATGTATACATCAACACACACACACACACATTCACAAAATATTATAAGTACATAAATACATTCAAAAGATTCAGTTGAATTCATACACGCATACATAGACTCTGACATGATCGATGATTATAGTGTTTAATGCACTCATATATTCCCCGTACATAGTCCCCCCCTATTTCACCACCCCCCTCTGCTTCCACACTCCTCCCTTTGGGTTCTCATTTTGTTATTTTTTTTTATTCAATTTTTTTTTTCCTTTTTTTATTTTACGGACTGTCGATTTTCTTGGCAACTGAAGCGTGCCCGGCAGCATGCTCCCGGAACCCCCTCTGAACCCCCCTTGTCTTCTTAGCTCGTCGTCAAGAAAACGGATCGGTTAGTAGTTCTCGTTCGTTCGTTAGACCCGTAAGTTCTATCTATCGATCTATCGATTTTCATACATTTCTAATAAATCGCGAAAATTTCATTTATCATGATAATTGAGTTACGGTGAACTTAAGGTAAAAATACAACCCCTGGATTGAATATATATATATTTATATATATGTATGTATATATATATATGTAATTGAAATTTTCATTGAAATAAATTAAATTGATTATTTGATATAATTGTCAAAATCAAAAATTCGTCAACAAATGTGTTTATCTGCCGACATGATCGAACGATTCGTGAAATATTATTACGCAAAAAGATCATTTAGGATTTAACGATGATGTTTTGTCGTATTAAATGAAAAAAAAGAGAGAAAAAGATGAGCAAAAATACGAATTTATTAATAACATTTTTATTATTAACAAGTTTTTGTTATATCGTAAGAGGATCGCAAGAACTTGATGTGATTGAATCAACAGATGAAAAAGCAAACGAACGTATTGATGAACGTTCAAGATCGCGTGTCCAGGATGTTGGGAAAATTGTCAAAGAAAATAATAATAATAATAATAAAATTGTTACACACGGTACATTATTTTTAAATCGTTTACAACATGACAGGAAGGAACATTTGAAAAAGGATAATAAGTTAAACGTTAAGGCAAATACGATTAAAGAGAAAAGTAACGATCTATTGAGAGGTAATATTTGTAATTTTGTTGTTTTTGATTGTTTATATTAAAATTTCATTGTTTTTAAATTTTAAAAATGAAAGAACAAATTTTTTTCATAAAATAATAATGAACAGTGTTATAATTATGTTTGAACGTTTGAAGGGTTTACTGTTTTTTTTGTTGTTAAATTTAAAAAATAATTTAATTAAATAATAATGAACAGAACAGTGTAATAATAATAATAATAATAATAATAATAATAATGTTGGAACGTTTGAAATGATTTTTTAGGTCGACCAAGAAGGAAAAAACGTCGTAGAAGAAATCGTGCATTAATGGCATTGTTATTGGCATATAAAATGAAGTTCATGGCACTTATACCAACGCTATTAGGTGGTTTTATCTTATTAATTGGAAAAGCCCTATTAGCGGGATTTTTCTTCGCCCTTTTTGCTACCGTTTTAAGTCTGAAAACTCATTAAAATGGAGAATAAGGATGATTAAAATTATCAAAATTCATGCAATCATGTTCTGTACTTGTGAAATGAAAAGGAAAATAGAAAGAAGATATCAAGAGGATTACATAATTTTGTTCAATCAAAACGGGTGATATATTTACTACTCGTATTTTATTGATATTCAATAAGATTTCATATTAATTTATAGTGAATCATATTAACAATTAATTATTTTGAAAAATTAACAAACTTTTCATTGATTGATCATACAAGTTTTGTTGAAATATTATTTTTGCAAGAAAATGATTGAAAATATGATTAGATACAAGTTTAGATATATTTTGTATCAATGAATTTATTAATTTGAATAACGTGCAATGGGTAAAAATATAGTAAATTAAATTATGAATAATTATTAATAATATTGTGTTTTATTATTTCATTATATAATAGTTACAACAAAATAAAACTTATTAAGAGTTATTAAAAATATTATTAGACTATAACAGACTTATAAGTTGATAATTATTAAATTACAACAAATTAAGTTACAGCTTAAAAAAAAAAAAGAAAAAGAAAAAAAATAACACTTTTGATTTTTTTTCATCGTACATTCATTATAAAACATAATTTAAATATATATATAAATAAATATAAATATAATAAATAGA
>NW_015148984.1:790801-801668 GCF_001465965.1 Polistes dominula
TATATATATATAAGATTATCTACTAACAAGATTATTTCATAATTCGACATTATCTTATATGATATGTTATTAACGAAAATTCGTCAATTAAGTTAATTCGAACGTTTAACGTAGCGTAGGAAAAAATTCTTTAAACGTATTCGAATATAAATCCCGTTATGATCTAGCGTGCGAGAAATAAGTACTCAGTTATATACAACCCGGACATTTCGTTGGATCGATGAGTATTATCACGCTTGTTTAAAAACATTTCCTTTTTTCTTTTTTTTTTTTTTTTTCTTTCTTTTTATATTCTCGTAGATTAACGCGAATACTGTTAACGTAATTTCCAAACAAGAACAATTCATCTTATTATGATGCTCATACTATCGTCATAAAAGTATTTAAAATATATACGAGTAATTTTAAAGTCATTTTGAGAAAATCTAAAGAAGAATTACGAGAGATCATAATCAACAGAATTCAATCTTCTTGAAAAAAGAAAAAAAAAATAGGCCGCCTTTCATACGAAGTACAAATTTCAAGTAGAGATAATTTTCTTCCTCGTTAGTCTACTCATTCATCATCATCATCATTGTTGTTGTTGTTGTTGTTGTTGTTGTTGTACTCTAGAACTTTTGTACGCCAGATTGTGAGCGTATTGCTTGTCAGATTCCGTGACGTCAGTAAAATCTTTCAAACTTCTGTCCCAACCACCGCCACTTTGTTGCCAACCACCATGAGAATCGTGACTTTGCTTTTGACTTAAGAGTTTTTTCAAACCGATTATCATGGACAGTACTAGTGCAATTTTACTGATGATCAATGCTTTCCCTGCTAGAAGGAATAGAACGCCCATGGCTATTGGTACCATTGCAGCCATTTTCATTGCCATACCCATCATCATCATACCCATCATTTTCTTCATTTTACCACGTCCCTCTTCAATGCTACGTTTTAATTCAACTGAATTGGTCTTTGGTAAATGTATTTGTATGTTGTATCCATTCAACAGATTAGTTATTTTATCGATTAAAATATCATTTAACAATTCTTCTTTGGATGCAGCAGCACCACCACCATTGTTACGACCCAAATTATCCAAATCAATGGTCAAACTTTTCATCGTGGATTCATTTTTTCCAATACTATTTGGTACCTTGATCAATTCCAAATTATCACCAATCGGTAATGTATCAATACGACCCAATCTGTCGAAGAAAAATATAGCCTTTTTTTTTAAACACGGTGATACGGCTATGTTACGTTGTTGACAATCCTCGTAAACTCGATACAGAGCACGATATCCTTTGTCGAATAAACTAAATTCTTCGTTTGCCAGGTTGACCATGATCATACCACTCAACGTCAAAATTACAAGTGTACACTTGAATAAATCCATTTTAATATCTACGATTATTACCCCAAATAAAAAAAAAAACAAACGGAAACAATTCTCTGGTATCTCTGGTAACTCGTTGGATACTCGAAATCTCGTCAATTTTTAGAATACGTTGACAAATCACGAATAATACACGAGGAATTATAATCGGTTAAATCCACGTACCGACATTTACCTCAATCGACATTTACCTCAACTGTCGACAAGACGAGTGGTCCGGGTCGATATATACCACAAGCAGATGGTTACAATCCTACAGAAAAAGGGGATGAGAGAGCTAGGCTCCCCCACATGAGATCTTGCCAACATCAACATACCACTAAGATAGCATCTTTCTTTCTCTGTATGCTGCTTCACTTCCTCACTCTGCTTAATGTGTCTTTTTTTTCCCCCTCAATCCTCTTCCAACGAAAACAATTTTACCATTATTCTCAACACACGCGAATAACGTGCTGAGAAACATCTTCAAGGCTACGATGGAGAGAAAGAGAGAGAGAGAGAGAGTGTGAGGGTGAAGGGTGGGGGGAGAATAGTAACATGTGACCCTTCTTGACACAGAGACCCACTCGAGAAGATGAGAACCGTGGATATTCGTTGCATCTTTTCTTCTATACAGTTTCATTCAATTTCTCTCTCCTTTCTTCTTTTGATTCGTTAAAAACCATACACAGGTATTATAAAATGGACCAATCGAAAGGCATTGTAGAGAGAAAGACAAAGACTTTAAGTAGACAGAATGAAAATGTGCAAAGAGAAGGGATATACCAATACTATTACTACTAGGATGACTTTGTAACTCTTTATCGGTATACGTGGTTGGCACAGTGACCTAACTGACCTTCCGATTCGACTAACACGACGATTGCCTTCTTCCAATCCTCTCAGTTTTCTATTAAGAGCGGGGGTGGATTTAAACTCTATACACAACGATCTACTTTACTTATTCGGTTCGTTGAATTTTTTAGATGTTAGAGAATCTATACTATTTATCGTTAATTTTCTATAATAGGTTTACCAATTTTAATCAATAATACAAGTTCAGTGATTGTTCTTTTAGAAACACTGGTTTTTAGTTGAGAAATTTTTATCTAATCGTTAATCAATTTGAACATGTCTATAATACAACTAGAAATACAGATTTTGGTTTTTTGTAATTTTAAATAATGATTTATCAATTTTAACTTGTCTATAATATAACAGCAATGATTGCTTTTTAGAAACATTGATTTTGGTTTAGAAATTTTTATGTTATTTTGTTTACATTTTTATGTAATTTTTAATAATAGATCTAGCAATTTTCATCAATAATACAACAACAATAATAATTTTTCCTAGAAATCCAGATTTTTGTTCTACATTTTATAATATTATATATATTATACATTATTTTTTAATATTGTTTTAGAAATAAATTTAAATAAAAATATTGAGATTTTTTGTATTCTCAAAATGTTGATTAAAAAAAAATATTATTTTAGAAATAAATGTAAATAAAAATATTGAGATTTTTGTATTCTCAAAATTTTGATTCAACAAAAAAATATTGTTTTAGAAATAACATCAACTAAATGATAATAAAATGTTTAATAAATTTTGTCAATAATTGAATTATTTATAAATTAGTTCAAAAATTTCTTGGACAATTTTAAATTGAAGAAACTAATGATTTACGAAGCGTAAACAGAATATACTGTATTCCGTATTCCGTACACGTACAATGTAGTCGACACGGTCAATCGAGGTTAGCGCATCTCGCACGATGTAACTAGATGCATCCTCGATGCACTTACCTACTTCGCCGATTATATCTCATGTAATCGGCTTAGTACGTTACCACGGATGACAGTTAAACATTATTAACGCATTTCTCGTTCTACATTCTAGAAAGACAAGTTCTAAATTCTCACGAATATTTTTCTTTTCTTTTTCTTGGTTTTGTATGTTTTTTTTTTTTTTTAAACAATAATAATAACAGATTTTACGAATAGAATTCTCGTGACAAATTCCTCATCAGATTTAATTCAGTAAATCATCATCATTACACTTTCACGAATAGTCTTACATTGTTAATTCATTTTTGTTTCTCAACGTGATCTCATTTTCTTTCGTATTGAAAATTTGAAATCAATGTTTTATATAATTTGAATAATATAAAAATAATTCATAAATTTTCCTTTTTTTTTTGTCTTTATTAAGTAATTAGTTTTAATGTTATTTACGTATTCAATTTTACTTGCGTAATTTGATTATTTTTAAGATAGAACAAAACTTTTACCTGTACTACGAAACGAAAGATCAAGGATTTGAAATAAGAATAAGAGAATAGTAAAAAAAATTCGAGAAAATTTTTTTATTTCACAGGTGACATTGTTTTTTTATCGTTGCTCGCTTATATAAATCGGGTCATTGATTTTTTACTATGACAATTGTGTTCGCGTCACTTGCAAACTCACGTTGCAAAAACATATATATATATATATATACATACATTTATAATATTTTCTAATATTGGTCATCGAGATTTGCTCTGGTTAGTAAAAAAAAAAAAAATCGCAAAATTTAAATCCCACTTTCTCAAAAATTATTTCAACACTTACGAGAAAATTCTCTTCAATTATTATTTCCTTATTTCCTTTTGGTTGAATGAAATTTCATTTATGTAAAATGCGTGCAGATATATATATATATATATATAGAAATGCATACAATAGTTTAGATTTAAGTGAACGCAGTTACACCATATACCGTTACCGACACGCGTACATTACGGTTTATATACGTAATTTCTAAATAACACCGTAATAAATAATGGAAGTTTAACCGTTTCTTTTTCACCGGTAATTGTTACACGACCCGGAAAATTGATCATTTCAATATTTATAATCAATGCAGTTTAAATATAATGATATATATATATATATATACATATATTTTGTTTTGTAATGTAAAAATTTTGTATCATCTGAATTTTCATCATATCATTTCAACGATGCTCTAATTATCATTTACCCGTTATATTGATTTACATAAAAAAAAAGAAATCATCATTTTCAAAGTAAGTCGTTTAAAATAAACCACGTGATGAATCATTATAATTGACTGTTAATTAAATTGTTGGCATCTGCAAGTGGTTTGAATAATATGAACAAAAAAATATATATATATATATTCACGTTAAACACCTGATGACAGTCTTTTACTATATAATGACATTCTTACTGGAGAAAATAAGAAGTTAAAATCTTTTGAAACTATGTAACCCCTTGCTTTACTGAAGATAGAAACGAGTTGAGGACATGCTCGGCCCAGTGGCATACAAAACTCTCGTCGAAGAAGAATATTTGCTTTTTTAGTCCTTCTTCTCTACTTTCCAACGTATTCGTGTGTGTATATATATGTCCATACGTAACCTAAGTTAGACCGGAAGTTGTGATCGGTTGTCAAGAAAAAGAAAAAGAAAAAGAGAGAGAGATACAAAAAAAAAAGAAGCAAGAAAAAGGTTTAAATCTGAAGTCACGATTGTTTCGATATTTCGTATAAGTCATCGGTACACTTGTGTTCAACCTGTTTGCAAGTATTTCTTGATTCGTCTCTGTCAAGAACACCTGTCGCACCTGTTAACGAATACGAAATCTCGATTTGAGATTTAAAATCAAATTACTTCTTCTTTTTTATATTAATCTTTAGATTATTTGAAAATGAAAAGAAAGAACAAAATATGAGTAACCAAAAAAATATCATTTGAAGATTTCAATAATATGAAGAAAGAAAATAATTTGGATACACCTGTAGAAATAATTCCAGTTTTAATGGGAAATTCGTGTAGAAAGTAAAGATCGGAGAGTTAATTGGTGCTGAAGAAAAAAAAAAAAAAAAGATTAAAAGAGAGTATATAAAAGTATTTACATACTTGCATTGAATTAATAAACAAATGTTTAGAGAGCGCAAGCAGCTAATCTTTCGTTTATNAAAAAAAAAAAAAAAAAAAGAGAAAAAATAAAATAAAGATTAAAAGAGAGTATATAAAAGTATTTACATACTTGCATTGAATTAATAAACAAATGTTTAGAGAGCGCAAGCAGCTAATCTTTCGTTTATTCAAATGAATGATTATTTCTATTTTTAAATACAACAATCTAGCGTAAATATTTAATCGCATCCGTTTACAAATCCGGTAATTGATGATATTTGAAATATTTATAATTTATAATTAATTTACTTTTATTCAAACATAAAAAAAAAAAAAATAATAAATTAGATGTTTATTTGAATTAAAATAAATCATGAACAATACAAATATATTTAACCTAAATTATTAAGAGTTGGTTCGGAAAGTCAAAAGTTTCGTTTTTCTTTTATAAAAATGAAGATAATTTTTGTTTCGAGGTTAAACCTAAACCTTTCAAGTGGTCATAAATAGTTGAATTTGATAAAATTAACCTTTCATCGATCTCAAACGATCAGCAAAAAACGAAACGACATTTCGAACCATCGTGAGATATATCATCGCTAATTGACATTAATTCTTCTTATCACGATTGGATAACGTTGAGGGGAAAAAAATATTGAAAAGAAAAGAAAAAAAAAAAACGAGCAAAAACAAAACAACATATACGGAAGTATAATAAAAGCTATATAGCAATCTGAGTAAATCAAAATGAATAATATTACGTGCGAGATGCATTTTATCCATAGGATGCATTCACGCTCTGTATGGCGTAACACGAGCGTGCATTACCGGTCAAGACTAATTGCATTTGAGTTCCTCTATAAAAATGACTTTGCACGTTAACGTTCAGTTCTGTTCAAACATGCTACTGAAAATCTTCATTACTCTTTATCTACTAACATTTGGTATATTAATCGTCGAATGTCGTACTGATTACATCGATAAAAAATTAACGAAAGATGTTATTATCAATTGCAATCGAACATTGACTAATGACGAACAAATAGGTGTTACTACGATTTGTAATCAACGTGAAATGAAGAAAGTGCAAAATATGACGGATAACGACACGAGATTTTTTGATGGCAACGAAATGGATGAAGGTGAAACGTTTTGTTTCTGTTAAATAATACGTAGGTAAAAACATGTCGGAATAATAAGAACATTTTTTTTTTTTTTTTTTTTTTTTTTTAATATTCAGAATTGATCGATTTATTTGTATTATTTTTATATTTTTTTTTATTAGTTTGTACGTTTAATTATATTATATAATAATATTGTTATTATACAAAATATATATTATATATTATGAATATTATATATATAATATATATTATTTATTATATATATATATATATATATAAAGTATAATAATTATAATTATGATTAAATATAGAAAAATATTATAATTGTAATTAAAATTAAAGTATAATAATTAATATAATATAAATATATATAATATATTATATTTTGTATAATTATAATATATATTCATATTGTATATTTTAATAATATTTTAGTAATTTAATTAAATTATTCGTATATAGTTAATTTGTTTTCTTTTCTTTTATTAATTTTTTTTTTATTAACAAAAATAACAAGAAAATATATCAAACATATTAATATAAATTCACATACTCGAGTATCAACAATTAGATATTATCTTAATAGATAATGTTGTTTATTTTATTTGTTGTATATTGTTCTTTCGTATTGTTTGACGTAATTTTTCAAAAGGACGAAGAAAGAAGAACAACAAAGGTTATGGCAGAATATTATTGTACATGATTGGTGCTGCCAAAGTTGCAATACTTTACATAACTATACATGCTATAGCTACAATAGCTGCCAAAGCATTGATTGTTGCTAAAGTTGCATTAGCAGTTGCAACTGCTATTGCAATAAAAAGAGCATCTGGTAAGTGTTTTTTTTTTGTTTTTTTATTAATGTTTATAAATTTATGATATCTTTTTTATTTATTATAAATATTAATTTTCATTTGACAGAACACAGTGACAAGATATCTTACGAAATAGTGAAACATCCTCATCATAGCTACATACAAACTCACAGTTCGAGTATCGATTATGATCATCATGGTGATTATGAAAGTGGATATGGTCATCGTAAACGACGACAAGTTTTTCGACGATAATTTTATTCTATCGTAAAGTAATTTCGTTTATTTCACATAATAAATAAATCAAAGAATAAAAAAAAAAAAAGAAGATTTAATTTAATAATTAACATTGGAAGTATTTTTTTTTTTTTTTTTCAATGATCGTTAACACATTTCAATGTAATAAATTCGATAATAAATAACTAAATTCTAATCAATTAAATGATTTTTGTTACATTGTTTTTGCAATTATTAATATCGGTGCTTTTCTTTTTTTTTTTTTTAATTTTGTCAATCTTTAAATACAGTGCATTGTTCAAATTGAAATTTCTAAATGTCATTTTAACATTTAGTATTTTTCTAACAACATTGATAATGTCAAAAAACGAAAATTATTTGATTGATTGAAACATAAAAAGATTGTAAATCACGTTCAAAATTTTTCTTAATTAAACTTTAAATAATTTTAATATTTAGATTTAGGATTTAGTATTACTAAAATACAATTAATAAAATGAAATTACTTTTCGAATATAATCAATATAATATAATAATATTTCTAATTGTATTACTTGTATAATAATATTAATACAACCCACCATTTTAAAGTATAATTATTAATTATTAAAATATATATATGTAAGAATAAAAAAATCAATAATATCTATGATAGATTATATATATATTATTTATTATTAACAAATAATGTAAATATTCAAATCAATTGATATTCTATTAATTATCATAAAATATTGATATAATTAGTATAATTAATTAAATCGATTAAATACAGAACCTTTACATAGATAGAGACACATACACATACACAGAAAAAGAAAAGGGACGTAGGGGGACGAAGAGAGAGAGAGAGAGACAAATAATTAATTAAATTGATTATTCAAACATATAATTATTTATTTATTAAAGTGGGTGATAATAATTAATACAAATGATATACAAATTGATTAGTATCGTTTAACAAATGACATATTATCCAAATTCAGATTATTATCGATTGTATAATTGTTCTAAGTATCCGATTAGTAATTATCTTAATTAAAAACTGTTATTATCTTAATTAAATGTGTGTTATGGTATAACTCTGCTTATATTCTTTTTATACTTCGTCAGAAAAGAAATATAAGAAAATTAAAGAGCGGAAAAATTGTTGATACAAGAAATATAAAATATATTTTTCATCGTTATAAATTTATAAACGAATAATAACTGCATATATATTTGTCTTTAATATAATCACATATAAATAAATAATACTTAAAAATATTGTAATAATAAAAAATATAGAAAATATTTTATATATTTAATTTATAGATAAAATGTTTTATATTGAATTAATGGTAGAAATATTTATAACATTTTCTAAAAAAAAAAACAAAGAAAACCCAAAATTATAATTCATATAATTCATCAAGAAAAATAAAACCACGTACGATTTCTCTTCCAGTTTATTATTTGTGACTGTGTTTGTGTGTGTGTGTGAAAAACTTAATATATAAGACATTTTTAAATGAGGTATTGGTTAATTAAATCATAAATACATGTTACAAATAAATAAATAAATAAATAAATAAATAATTAAATACATAATTGCACTAACCACTATCAAATATTTACAAATGAAATTCTTATGCTTGATTAAAAATATTTCAAAAAAAAAACAAAAAAAAAATACAAATAAATACGTAATCATAATTATTTAAAAAAACGAGAGTAATTTTGTTGTTAACATAAACGTGCCGATATAAAAAAAAAAAAGAAAAAAGAAAGAAAAACGATAAAAATTGAAATCAATGAATATTTGAATAACAAAAAATTGTCCGCGTTAGATAATTTCAAGTTGGTGGAATTCCATCCATAGCTCGTTGCCAGCCACCACCGTAACCACCACCATAACCACCATGATGTTCCGAGGCTGTTGCGTATATCACCTCGTGACCACCTCCCCCGCTTGATACTAATTTTTTCAAGCCAATTATTGCGCTCAAAACCAACGCTATTTTAGCAGTCAACAATGCGGTACCGGCAAGAAACGCAATTTTTCCGTAAGCCAGTTGTGCCAACATTCCTAAAAAAAACAAAAACAACAAAACACAAAAATTTGATTGAATTTGAAGGAATTTTTATCAATTTTTTTTGTTTATAAAAATTCAAAGATTAAATTAATTTAATTAATCATCTTACCTGCCATAGCTAAACCCATCATCATCAATCCACCATTTCTATTACCTTTCCTTCTTCTACCTGTGTATAAACAAAAAAGAAATATTATTTTCACTAATCGATTTGATTTTTTCAAAATAAAAAAGAAACATTGATGATTGATACATTTATGATATTTATCATAAATGAAACAAAATGATTGTTAATACCTTCAAAGGTGTTTCCAGGTATCGTCAAACGTAAACTCCTCGACGACAAATATTCGTGAAATTTATTATCCAATTGTTCATCCAAACTACCATTATTAAAAACATTCTTCAATCCTCTGCTACTTCTAGCCGTAGACGTTGGATCCTTCTCGATCGATACAAAATCATTCAAAACGTAAACCGAATCATCGTCAATCGCGGTATCCAATATATCCAATGCTCTTCTTTTCAAACAATCGAAAGTATTTTTTTCATTGGTACACTTTTCGAATAATTTGGTATAATCATTTGTTCCTAAAACGAATTGACTAATACCAATGAAATAAAATACAAAAATAATTAAACGAACGTTACGATTCTTCTTCATTTTTTTTTTTTTTTTTTTTAGTTTTGTTTTCCAAAAAATTACACTTCAAGAGAAAAAAAAAGAAATCAATCACGATCTAATATTAATTAACGAACTATTTATTTCATTAACTCTTTTATTATCTATCTACACGAACAAAAATAATACGTTCCTTCGTTCTCGATAACGTGAACTAATCTACGAGATTGTTGAACGGTCTTGGTCTTATATATAACCAAGACTTGAATGTAAATTTTCTTTTTCTCTCCTACCCGTAATAACAACACATATACATTAACTAACAACACATATACAAATACACACAAACATAAATCCTTTTTTACGAATCGTTGTACACGATCCACGCGCTGTTTAACGCCTCGCCCGTCTACGGGAGGAAAACCCCTTGAAGCAGAGCGATCTCTCTAGTACAGCCCCGTAAATAAGTATCCCTCCGACCTTCTTACCAAACCAAGCCTTAAAACTTTCCGGAAGAGTACGGCAATTCCTACGTTAACGTCGATTTATCAATCTATCTATCTATCTCTCTCTCTCTGTCTGTCTTCTTTCTCTTTCTTTTTCTCTTTCTATATTTTTATTTTTATTTTTTTTTTTTTTTTTTTTAATAGATAAATGTTTTAAGTAGAACTTTTTTTTTCACTTTGTACACATAATAGGATAA
>NW_015148984.1:802373-823803 GCF_001465965.1 Polistes dominula
TTTTTTTTTTTTTTTTTTTTTTTTTTTTAATTTCGTATTACATCAATGAGTATAATTTTTTAAATGTTTAATATGAAAAAAAAAAGAAAAGAGTAATACAAACAATTTGAATAAATCTGTTTTTTTTTTCTTTTCATTTGTAATATTTGTAATATTACACATTTTTTTAAATTTTCAATTTTATTTAGGTTTTAACCCCGTACTACTCCATAACCATCATAGTTTTTATATTTCTAATCGTATTTTCGAATCTTTGAGTTAATGTTAATTCATTACCGACACCAATTATTCGCCGTAACGTTCTACATTCTTGATAAAAAACCATAAGCAAGCAATTATACACACTTGTATTATTTTATTTGATAACTATACCATACATCGTCTATCCGGAATTCCTATTAAACTATTATTATAAATTATAATAATTATATGTTGTACGATTAACGACTAGTTCCTTTTTTTTTTGGTTTTTCTTTTTTTTTCTACATTTAACTTGTAACTTTATCAATTAACTTTAATTATATATCCTTAACTTTTGTTTACTCAGTTAAAATATTCAATTCGTTCGACCTAAGAAAACAAAAATCATGCATATTCGTATAAACAAAAGATTTTTTTATTTCGACAAAAGTTAACAATTAAGTTTGTTTTCAATGATTTTTAAAAAGAATCAACATTGTCTTAGAATGATTGATTTTTATCATTGACTGTTCATTTATTATTATATATTTTTTTTTTTTTTTATTAAAAATATCACGTGTTTTGTGGGAACTATGTTAAAAGCTTTAAGATTGGTTTTCGTAATGGTATGTTCGTCGTTTTTTTTTTCTACCAAAAAGAAAAGAAAACAAACGTTTCCGGGAGGTAATTCAATTCTGTAATTTCCTGCCAAAAAAAAAATAGGTGGTACTGTTAGATGACCGAAAGAATAGGACGAAGTAATAACGAAAGGAAACTAAATGTTTCCTGCAAGTGAAAATGCAAAAGGATATCTTCAATGAGATCCTTCTTCCTTCTTCCTGTTTACCAATGAAAAAAAAAAAAAATAAATAAATCAATAAAAAAACCTAGAAACCGTTATGAAAATATTTGTGATTAATTTTGATTTCATAAAACAAAATTATGTCATACGTTTTCCCATGTAATTAAATAAATGTAATTAATTTTATTTCCTATGGGGGTGATAGTAAAATATTAATTTTTATAAGTAAGAATTATTATTGAAACAATAAATATTTTATTATATTTTATATTATTATTTTTATTATAATTATTTTATTAAAATAAGTAGTATCATCTTGTTTGTAACTTTAAGACAAAAAAGAATTGTTGTAATTATTTAATAATATAATTATTATTATATATTCTTATTATATAATATTATATTTTATAATGCTATATAATTATATAATATAAATGTTATAATTATTTAATAATATAAAATATATATAATATGTATATATGTTAAAATACGTAATATCATCTTGTTTGTAACGTTTGGAGAAAATGAATGTTTAAACGGTACTACGATAAAAAAATATAAGCTCTCTCCTATCACACATATATATATATATATATATTTGCGCAAAAATAAGAGCACGGGTTAAAACAGTTACCCACTTATCTAAGTCCATTATGCGCAAACATTACTGAGCAACGATCGGTAGCTATGTGATACAAACGTTCGTTTACTTGTGCAGTCAAACAGCAAATATACTACATACTGCATTCCTTCCATCTCATAAAATGAACACCGTTTTCATCATCATCATCATCATCATCATCATCATTATTATCATCAGACTTACCTAAAAGAATTTAAAAAAGAAAAAAAAATAAATCTGCAGGTCAAATCTGATCAACTTTTAGCAGTCCAAGCAAAATTTTTACTAGTCCTGGTACTTTGATCGGTTTTATCAACGTTATCATAAACATCGATAACTTCTCTGACAACGTGTCGATCGTATGGTGTAAATTCAACATTAGAAGCTGTTGGTACGCGATATGGTCGATATTGAAAATTAGGATGATGATGATGATGATGATAATGATCGTAAAAATGTCCACCAGAATTAATTTGACCATCCTCGTAAGGATGATCGTATCCATTAAATCCATACAAAATGGACGGATTATGAACAGGTGGCGTATTGTAAATTGAATTCCAACCTAATAAACCACTTATTAGGAATGCCACCTTTATCAATAGCAAAATCTTTTTCGAAACTATTAACAGCAATCCAAAGATTATTGGTATGAGGGACACAAGATTGAACTTGAACCCCATGAGGAAAGGTAACAGGTGTCTGGTCAATATCCTTCCTGTAAAAGTAATAAAACTCGTTTGTGTAAGATGGTACGTAAAACTCGATGGCCTTGACCGTGCTGCCTGCTACAGGTAATTCTCGAAAGCAGGTGTACAACTTAGCCGAGACACAAACCCACGAAAATAAAATGTCAAAAGGGTTCGTGTCCGTACTGAAATATTTTGTAAAAGTTAATAGAACAACGAGTTACAGTATATTTTAATCGTGCAAATTTATCTTGTATTATTAAAAATGAAATTACACAAAAAAAAAAATGTAATCACTTTGGTATGCTATAAAATATATTTTTCAAAGTTAAATCTAAGGATAGAATATTTGAATTTAATTTACAAATATTTGTATTGTATTTTTCGAATTAAACCCCCCCAAAAATGTAATCACTTAGATATATAGTTTTTTTTTTTTTTAAGACATTAGGAAAATTGTTGTCTTCAATAATATTACAAAAAAAATGAAATTCATTTATTTCATCGATAAAAAAAAAAAAAAAATCATCGATAAAATATATATACGACGAATGATGAATAATAAAGAAGTAACCCGATGATCTAAAAAGTCGAACACACTTGTAATGCTAACTGCATCATTCGTACCAACCTGTTCCGGATTGTTTGTCGAGGTAAGAAGGTGATGGCATATCGTCCAATACAAATTCTAAAATCCCGTTTGCATTAATCATCGGACCTACGCGCATCCTTAATCCCGGATACAAATGATCCAAGTTCCATTTCATGTTTCTACGTTCGATCAATCTGATGGCTGCTTTTATAACATTATGAAAATGATTCGGATCGTAATCGTGTTCGAATAATTCTCGGCCGTAACCATCGGCTCTCTCCAAATGAAAATTTCCAAAATTGAGCTCGTCCTGTTCGTTGAACGATTGAATTACACTCAATGTGGCACGATTTGCACACTCTAAGATACCGTATTCTTTATTGGTAAGACACGTGCCGAAAGCATCATTGAAATTCAACGAATTCTCTTTGGTATCCTCCGAATGTTCTTTTGGTTCCATGATAACCGTGATTCCCGTTGACACGAGAACGAATAAATAAAGATTACGAAAATGATTCTTCATACTTTTAACTTCGTTTCTTTAATCTTGTTGTTTTTTTTTTCTCTCTCTCTCTCTCTCTCTCTCTTTCTCTATCGGTTATTATTCAGAGAGAAAGTAGCAACAGATGATATTAGAAACGTATTGAGAAGACAACGAAAGTTTTTCTTCTATACGAAGAAGAAATGAGAACGAAAGAATTATACGATACAATAATAATAATAATAATGATGATAATGATTATAATGATAATAAAAAGTTTCTTACACAGTCAATAATTGTACAATGTCTCGCGTATTATCCGATATGTAGGCTAATTTCGTTGTTAAACGTACGAAATACACAGATATTAACTCAACTAGTAAATTCGTTTGACCATAATTCTCAATAAAAGAATAATAATAGTAATAATAATAATAATAATAAACTCTCGATATTTATTAAAAAAATGAATGAAAATTTGTCGTCGTAGTCTCATAGAATACTGTCGATTTAACGAGTATCTTCACCGAGATATATAGTCTACGAAAAAATGGGGAGGGGAAACAAAAAGGGGTGTTTCCCATAAGACAGAACAATCGGTTTCACTTGGTAGATTCTCAAAGTAAGCGAAAGTATAATAAGAGGTTCATTCGTTTGTTTGTTAATTCGTTCGACCAAGTTTTGTTGTTGCATGCCTCAGATACACCGGATGCACCCAGGAAATAGAGGTGCATTTTATTTCGAAGATGAATAACAAGAATACGGACGATCTCGTTACTTTGTCAAGCGAGTGAAAAGTACAAAAAAATTAAAAAAAAAAAAGGATAGGACAATGATCAATTAATTCATCTGAAATAATTATAATAAATAATATATTTTAATTTAAAATTGTAATTTATTTTGTTTTTAAGGTAATAAGGGTGGATGGGAAGAAGTAACAAGTGAAATGAAATGATAATAAAAACGTTCGTAATTGTTCTTAGTATAAAATAACAATTTATTTATAAATAATTAGATAAAAGAGAGAGAGAATGAAAGAGTGAAAGAGTGAGAGTGAAAGAGAGAGAAAGAGAGAAAATTACACATGACAATTAATCGATACATACGATTATGTATCGATTTTATATAAATAATTATTCATTAAATTAAAACTGGTGAAGTTGTGAAGTTGTTTTGCGTAAGTATTGACTGTAACTGAGTAAAACTGCATTAGACGAAGTTATAAAATGAAAAGTACGAATAGCCTCATTATTTTATCATCTTCCTCAAAAGCAGTTGAATTTACTCATGAATGATGATACTTCGCGCAACGAAATGACAAATGGCAAATGCCATTTTATTTCCTAAACAAATGATATTAAAGTTCAGGTTTCTCGAAATCATTTGAATCATCCTATTGTCCAACGTTATTGTCCATTTATCTCTCTTTCCTTTCTTTTTCTTTTTATCATTTAACGTTTCAAGTGATCTCGAGGACACTTATCGAAGTAATAACCCTAAATTGTTAAAGATGATATTATTATTTGTCATACCAATTTTTTTAAACGATGAAATTTTGATATTTTTCTTTCGTGAACGTAATCGGTTGTCTAATGTCGAATAAATAAAATAAAAAGAAAAAGAATGTCAAGTAGGAAAGAGAGAAAACGTTTTGATTGTCCAGTTGTCGAAATTAACATTCTTCGTCGAGTGTTCGAACATTTAAGTGTGTGTGTGTTTGTTTGTTAATCGAATATTTGGATTAACGTTTTCTATGATGATGATCAAAATCATTGAGTTTAAATTAATGGGTTTAAAAGCATCATAGCCTGAGCAACCCTTTTTTGTATCGAACGAATTATCACTGAGTACTGACAGCGATTATCGTTTCATTTGTACGAAGGTAGATGAGTTTTTTTGTTTTGTTTTGTTTTGTTTGTTGATTTCTTTTTTTTTTTTTTTTGTAACATAGTTTTGGTGATTTTTGATATCGTCTCAAATGAAATTTATTCTGATGGTTTATAAGCGCTATAAGCTAAATCGGATCCAGCTGATCTTGCCCAACCATGATGATCAGCATGATCGGCTTCGTAATGAGAATGACTGTGAACCGGATGAGCTACTACTTCGTAACTTTGTTGCTTGTTAGCCAAAAGTTTTTGAAGTCCGACAATAACACTGATAATAAGAGCAATCTTGCCAATTACGAGTGCTTTGAATGCTAACAATGCAAGACCACCTAAAAGTAACGGAAGCAAAATGGCTGCTTTTGCTTTGAGCAATAACAAAATTGGCAAAAGGGATTTCACGATTTTCTTCTTCTTTCCACGAGCTGTAAAAATCAAGATTTATCATTTGTTAATGAAAATTTTCTATCTTTATGTATGGAATGTTTATAAATATTTTTCAATTATCGATTTGAAAATGATTTTATGTATTGTAATATAATAAATTACCTTCATCGAATGAACGTGAGAATTCTTCTGGAAGACTGAGTTCAATGGTATGCGTAGAAAGAAATTTGGATGCTCTTTCAACGATAGCTTGATCTATCGCAGCTTCTTTTGCTTCGGTTTCGCTGGGTAATGAACTTTCAATATCGTTGTAAGATCTCGCGTTATCAGCACGGCTGTAAAAAGAACAAAAAAAAAAAAAAAGATTAAAAATATTAAAACGTCGTAATACTTTCGATTAAAAATATCAATGACGATTGATACATAATGAAATTCATGTAACACGTTATCAATCTTGCCCTCCACCCCCCCCCGCCCCGAATAATTTTCATTAAAACATTTACAAAAAAAAAAAAAAATGAAGTATCGATAATACAATCCAATTCATAACTTTTCGTATTACACGATAGTAAAAAAAAGAAAAAAGCACCGAAACTTTATTAAAAAAAAAAGAAGAAAATCTTTTACCTATTGCTCTTAGCTTCGTCGGTCTGTACAATCCTGAGTCCATCGATAACATTGATGTCAACTGTTTTGGCAGCCCTATCGACGAATCGTAATGCCTTTAATTTAAGACAAACCGATAGATCCGATTCACCGGAACATGATGCGTAAACGTCTAAAGCTTCTTCAAGAATCGATGGACCTTGTTGTGTCACATCCTGTGTCGTTGCAGTTGGTGCACCATAGACTACTACTACCGTCAAAAATGCTCCAAGAATGATCGAACCGAAAATCCTCGACATCTTCTATGATAATTTATATATTTTTTTCTCCCGAACAAGTCGTTATATCAAATTACAAACCAACCAACCAACTCAATCCAACAAACAACAATAACACCGAGAAACAAGAATTGTTCGCGACGAGTTATCAGTGTTTTCCCTTTTTTTTTTTTTTTAATTCAATCGGGTGATTCCAAGATTCTATCTTATTATTATTATTATTATTAATTATTACAAATATGTGGAGTATATCAAACCCGTATAAAAATGTCTCGAAAGATGTTCGAACAACTACGACGATCGTATCGACACTGCCCGAAAGAATCACGATTGCTGCCTTTTATCCTCGTCGCGAAAGGGGTCCGCGTACGTCTTTGAAATTTTGATGGCCCCCACTGAGGACCCCCCCTCGTACACCTTGCCACAGGCCGCCCGCCACCACCACAGACCACCGTACCGCCACCGGGTACCTCTCTACCTCCACCTTTACCCACTGTACCTGTGACGACTTTACAACCCATTCGAGCTATTGGTGTTCTCCTCCTCGAGGCGCTCTCAACCGAATATCCTCTCTGTTCGGATCACTTTTTAAACTCACCTCTACCAACTGTTTCAACCATCTTCTTCATCTTCATCTTTTTCATCTTCAATTTGCCTCGTACTTATTCACTTCTTATTTTACACATTTTGCAGTGTGCATACTCATTTAGCTCCTCGTTTGTGCACACAAGAATTATTTTTATCTTTCTTTAACTTACAGAAGAGAAACCTGTGAATATGATAATATGAGTGAGAGAGAGAGAGAGAGAGAGATAGGGGAAAGGAGAAAGGGTAAAGGAGAAAGAGGAGGAGCAAAGAAAAAGTATTCGTGCCCACGCATCATCGAGTTTCTTCTTCTTCTTCTTTTTCTTCTTTTTTTTTTTATTTTTTTTTTTTTTCTTCTTTTTTTCTTCCCAACTCGAATACACGGTGTCTCGTCGAATCTGAAGGTAAGAGACTAAGCGACGCGGCTGGCAGGTCAAAGGCACCGAAAGATATCGAAACGATACAACCGTGAACACTTGCCAATCCTCCTCAGGCATTTCCGGTAAGAGTTCAACCCGTCACTAGTTGTACAATGTTCACTAACAACTCAACAATACGATTTATGAAAGAGTATGATAATCATAAGTTCCTTTTTTTGTATTAGAAACCAGATTAGATTTGTTCGAAGTTATTACTTTTCTAATTATTGTATCTCTATATGTGTGTGTGTGTGTGTGTTAAGTTTACTTGTAATTTTTATTAAAATAATATAGAATTGTATGATACCTTTTTTTTTTTTTGAAAATTATCTAATTGTTTATTCAATTTTTATTAATTTGATTAATAATAGTATTAATTAAACAAATTAACTCTTTATTTTTATCGGTTTTTTTCTATTCCGTTATATTTTGCAGAAGATAAAACAGACTTGATGAATAAATAAATAAATAAATAAATAAATAAATAAATATAAAAGATTCGTCCAATTAGGAATATAAAATTGTTGAGATGATTATTATTTTTTTTTTTTGGTTTTTGTATTTTTACCGATAGAATATAACGCACGAGCGTACACTTTGGGATAAAGCGGAGAAAGCACATTTTCATCATAGCGTTTCACTGATCATCCCGTTCGTTTTATTACATCCTTAAAAAAAAAAAAAAAAGGAAAGAAGAGATTTCGTCAGACGACGAAGAAGAAGACGATGACCTGTCTTCGTATCGATATATCGATGAGGTACCGTTCCAAAATGAGACCATAGTTTCTCACAATAATTCTCAATCTATCCTGAGAATTTGAACCTTTATCTTTTTTCTCTTTAAATTCAAACGAATAAAAATTTGTCAAATACTAATCTAAAAATTAGTAGGCTAGGACCAAATGAAATTCCAAAGTTATACAACAAATTCATAAAATATGGAAATATATACCAATTTAATCCTTTACCCCATAAAGTGGGTCATCAAATAAAGATATAAATTCACGTTTAATTAAATGAATTTTTCTAATAACTGTAATTCGCGATTAGAAGATAGGAAGGGGCTTCAGGGTGGGGCCAAGGATTTCGACATTCCATTTAATTAATTTCACCCTGACAACCTTGACCGATATAATAATTCTCTAATTTTTTAAAATAACCAGGATTCAATTCAATGCTACAAATGAATTTCAATTTTGATTATCATCTTTGTAAAGTTAATTATATATATATACAAATATTATTATTTTACATTTTTGTTCATAATGACACAAATAATTCAACGTAGAATAATGTGCGTTTGAAATGAATATAATATATTCATCATTGATGATTGTGTGTGTATGTGTGTGTGTGTGTGTGTATTGCGCGAAACGTTTAACGGTTTTTCATGGAATGTAAAGCGCGCGCGTGTACACGCGAGCACACACATAAGTTGGGACCACGCCAAAGAAGACCTCACTTCGAGAATGAGAGCCGCGCCCGCTTCTCGCCCATGACCTCCAAACGCTTTCTCACCTGTTTTTTTATTTTTTATTATTTTTTTCATTTTTTTTTTTTTCCTATTTCATCTTCTTCTCTAATTCGTTTCTTAAGTTTTTAAAAATAGCCTTGTAAAATATGAATGGACATTAGAATTGATGATGGGCTAAAAAATAGTATATATTAATGTATAATAACGGAACTAAATTTGTATAAAAAGAGAGAGAGAGAGAGAGAGAGAAATATAATCTCTAACGTTTTTATTACCAACTTTCTCTGGTTATTCGTAGATATTTTTTAATCCTCTAAATAATTTCTAATTTTTTTGAAATGTTTAACCGACGAAGTTCTAAAACTAATTAGTATTATAATATAACAATCTCGATATCCGATGTCACTTGTATTTATTATTGAATTGTTTTTTATTATTATTTAATTTTTAATTGTAGAGAAATTTCTATCATCGTAGGATGTCTTTAAGATATAATTAAACTTTCGATTCTTTAACTATTTCCGATGAATCGGATAATTAGACTCAGTATCGTATGATATTGTCTCAACTAGGTAAAATAATAAATATATCATAATTGTACCATTATTAAAATAAAATTAATGATATACATTAAATAAATTAGATCCGGACGATATTTTCTCGTGTCATCCATTTCCCCCCCCCCACACACACACATATATTTTTTCTTTTTTTTAATTATTATATTCCATTCTTAAATTCCATTTTCAAAAGAAGTCAAATAATTTCATTTAAGATGGTTTAATTGAAAACAACAAATTTGTTGAAATACACACGCATAGAAAATAAAAAATAAAATGTGTTTTAAAAAAAAAAAAAAGAAGAAGCTAATTTCGAAGATGTCAATCCGGTGGTGAGGAATACTCGATGTGTGTAAACTTGGTAATGGAACACTTTCCTCTCTACTACGCCGGTGAGAGTGAACTCGAGCGAGGATCGAGGTCAGGTCAAGGCCCCCACGTAGCGAGGCCTCCGTTTTACCTTCTCGGATCTTCATCTTTCCCTTCTCTTTCTCTCTCTCTCTCTCTCTCTCTATCTCTCTTTCTCTCTTTCTTCGTATATTCTTATTTTTCATTCTTCCCCTTTCCATTTGGTTTCCTCTTGCCGTCGTCTTTCATCTGCACGCTAAGTAAGAAAGAACTTTCGCGTGCAGATGACGAAGACGCTTGTTGCTTCTGCGTTATGTTATATCCATGAACGAAATGGAAGTAAGGATGGGGTGTACGCAAATACGTATGAATGACTATAATAAAAATACTAAGATATATCGTGATTAAGAAAAAAAAAAGAAAAAAGAAAAAGATCAAAAGATGATGACGATGAAAAAAAAAAAATTATGAGACATTTAAATTGAAATACGCGAATTTTGGAAATTTAAATTGCACATATATTTATGTATTATAATAATATATGTAATTATAAATGCCATATTATAATAATCAAAAAATATATATTATATATGGAATAGAGTATTTTTTTTTTTTCAATTTTTAATTTAACTATGTTAATTAAAAGCGAATTTTATAAATTTCATATAGCATATGTCAAATTTCTTTTCAAATATTTTATGCAAACATTGTCGACGTTTTTATTATATTTTACAATCCAAAGAATTTAGGATAGTCGTTAATTAATATAAAATAATATTAACACGTGTTTTCGTACATATTTCAAATATAACATTAATGATATTTTATTAATCATAAATATCTCGTGAAATTTTTTCCATAGTATTAAATAAAAAAGGTTTTCATTGTATAAAAAAACACACACACACACACACATTAAAGATTTCACATACATATATTATAAAAAAAAAAAAGAAATTTAAAAAATAATATATAAAAACGAAGATTTAGTCTACCCCATGTGCATATTAAAAACAAAAATGATACTTAAATAATAAATAAATATTAAATTATAAATTATTGATCGTACGTACAATCGCGAGAGTGTATAAAAGGGACAGGGAATTAAAAAAAAAAAAAAACGAATCCTTTCTTGCTAACGAAAAAAAAAAATCATCATCGTCGACGTCGTCTTCGTCGTCGTCGTTGAAGTTTCACCGAATAAAGAAACTTCAATCGCCTTATGGTTTTTAAGAGAAGTAGTCGAAGAGCTACTTTCAAAGATGGAACGAGAAAGGGCCTGAGGATGTTAAAAAAGGAGAGAAAGATTATACTTCCGGAAAGAGAGAGAGAGAGAACAAAAAAAAACAGAAAAAAATGAGGGGAAGTTCGATTGGTCCGTAAGTAACGTTTGAAGATCGATGAACTTTAAAGAAAAAGAAGGAAAGATTAACCAATAAACAGAAAGAGAAAGAGAGAAGTATATAGAGAAGTATTAACCAATAAAAAGAAAGAAAGAAAAAGACAGAGAGAGAAAGAGAGAGTTGCGTCAAGTTAAAAAAGAAGAAAAAGAAAAAAGAAGAAGAAGAAAATGAAGAAGAAGAAGAAGAAGAAGAAGAAGAAGGTGAAGAGAGAGAGAGAGAGAGGGAAGCAAAGTGAGGCCTCCAACGATGGGTAGAGAGTGTTAGGCGCACCTTGAAAAGAACATAAGACCGCCATGGATGCTGACCATGCTCCTGGACTCGCACTGCTGCTCGGCCTGGTTTACTTATCAACGTGTGTTTCTGTCTCCTACGTATTCCTTCGTCTATATTCGTGTATGATCGTAAAAATGTAGATATATATGTAGATATATGTACATATACGTGTATGTGTGTATGTGGGGACGGATGTGGAGGAGACAGAGACGAACGTAAGGTGCGTGAGTTTCGTACGTTCGTCTTTCCTACTACTTTACCGACTGGTCGCGTAACTCGTATGTAGGTAACGAGTTATTTCTCTCTCTCTCTCTCTCTCTTTCTCTTTCTCTCCCGACCACTTTCTTTCTCTCTCTGTTGCTTGTTTGTCAGCCTTCTTTCATGTTTTCTCAAACGATTATACGAAAGAGAGAGACCAGACCTCACGGAGACGGTGATGTGTTCTTATCCCGCATCGATGTCTCCACGATGTGTTTCTTATCCCAGCATTGATGTCTCCCAAGATTTTCAAGAAAAATGTTTTTCTTTTCATATAGATTTCTTCACGAATGATCAGATTATGTTTTATTCGTTAGTTTGTTTAATTTAAAGGATCATTGTTATTTTGAAAATAATTAATATTATTTTTCGTCATGATCTAATTATTTTATAATTATATTATTGATAATTTTGTTAAGTTCTTTATTTTTTTTTTTTTTTATACTTAAGTAGCGAAGTAGTATCGGTCAAGACATTATTCGAGAAATTATACTTAATTTATTATGAAGGTATACTATGATAAAATGGTGTTATGTTGAAACAGGGGAAACGGATAATTTGGTAATATTTTAATCATCAATTTTTATCTTATGTTTCAATCGATTTATTCGTTTTCTTTTTTTTTCTTATTTTTTTTATCATTTTCTTTTTTCTATTCGAAATATATTATACATGACGTGTTTTACACGAGTGCTACAGACATGAAAATGAATTAATCCGTTATCACTACGCGTGATTGTTATAATAAATATTTGCGAAATGATATTATGATAATCGATGAAATTAAAAAAAAAAAAGGGAGGAAATGACGAAGATTAGAAAATAAATTGAACGATTCGAATTAACGTAGGTCAGGAATGAAATTTATATCGACGATGGTTTGTATGCAGGATATGCAAGTTCATGACTCGACCTCGCCCAACCACTAGATCCGTGTCCTCCAGCAGCTACTTGAACAACCTCGTGTCCGTGTTCGTGTCCACCAGATACGAGTTTCTTCAAACCTATGATAGATGCCAAGACGAGTGCTAATTTACTGACGATTAATGCTTTACCAGCCAATAGGGCGAGGGCACCGAGAGCCAATGGTACAAGTGTCCCACCGATCAATAAAGGTATTGCCATGAGTCCACCCATCCTATTTTTTTTCCTTCTACCTGTGATAACAAAATAAAAAACATGATATCGCATTAAAAAAAAAAAAAAGACGAAACAATTATAATATACATATATATCTTACCTTCTTCGGTGAAACTTCGTTGAAGTTCATCGATGTCATTTAATTTGAGTTTCAACGTATGACTTTTGAAAAATTTAACGATCCTGTCAAAGATCATGCCATTAAGCGCATCTTCCTTGTCATCCAATGCTCTCGGCAAATTAGCTTCGATTTCTTGCAACGATTTTGGTACTTCATCATCTTCATTTTTCACCGAACCTTCCCTTAAAAGGGTAACGCCATTTGCAAGATCAATTTGGGCGCTCCTCGAAACCCTATCAATCGCTGAAAGTAACCTCAATTTCAAACAAGGACTGATATCGGCATCTTCACCGGAACACTCTTTATAAATCTGATAGACGTAACGCATCTCGTTGAAGAAGCTGTTCATGCTAGACCTAGCCGTATCCTCATTCTCGATGGAATTGGTCGTTGGGTTTGCCTCGACCGACCTTGCCATGTTCGTGGCTAACAGGAGGAAACCGATACAGGATAGGAGGACAACACGACTTTGCTCAACGTCTTTCATTTTCTATCGACTCTTTTGGTATTTATCTGCAATGATCAAAAACTATTTTCAACAAACTCGAATTATAAGATATTTATTAACAATTAAAATTAAATTAATCAAAGATTCGAATAAATTCATTGAATATTCTTCGATCTAGGTTATCAAAATTAAAAAAAAAAAGAAAAAACAAACAAGCTGTTAAATCAGTAACGTTAATGTAAAATTAAATCAAATTTGTACCCTTTGTTTCACTATTGTATTTTTCCTATTCGTTGAAATTTCGACCGCACAAAGTCGAATAAGAAAATAATAATCAGGATCCTTCCTGTGATTCTTCTCTGTTGTATCTTTTTTATTTCTTCCCCCACTATTCCTCCCACCCACTATTATTAATATTATTATTTCAAAATTGTTAATTCCTTCGTCGTTAATGAATTTCCAAAGAACTTGGATGATTTAGCACAAAAAATAGGAAAAAAGAATAATGGAAAAAGCAGCCGACTTATTACTTGGACTATAGGCACCGGGATGCGTGTATCTTGAGAGCACACACTACGTGGACTGTACGTAACGGAAGCCCTGCCCTAGCTCTATATATCTGGTTCAGGTGTACCTCCGTACTCGGTTATATTCCCCCCACCTTTTTCAATTCTAAACCCGTACAGACAAACATATAGACAGACATACAGAGAGACAGACTTACCACCATCTAACGCAATACCATTTTTATAGTTTTGCTCGTTGCACCGGAACACGACTCTTATGATACTACTCTAACGAACCTAAGATCACAGAGGGTTGAGGGGAGTGAGGATATTCAACAGAGAGTTATCCTATTCAAGAGAATGTTCAATATACACCATAAAACCTAACCCCCACCATCAGCATCATCACCACCACCACCACCACCACCACTATAATCATCACCATAATACACATTCTCTAGTCTTAACTTTAACACGCACGATTAAACCGATCCTCTTCTTCTCTTCACTTCTACTCACTTTAAAAGCTTACCGGTTGAACGGCTCATAAATTCCTCCCCTTACCCACCCCACTCCTACTTTACCTTATAGATCATTCTCTTCTATTCATCTTTCTTCTAAAGTATTTGAATCCCACTTTATGACTGGTCGACGACAATGACTCCACCTACCCAAGCATCTCATTCGCCAAACCCTATTTTTTTGTTCTTTCTTTGTTTTCTTTTTTTTTTCTATTTCTATTTGTTCCGATTCGTCGAAAGGGAACGAAAACGAAAGGAGGTAAGTTGTTAACTGTTGTTTACTAGAATCTGTTTTAGAGAGTACCGGAGATCCGTATTCCTTTTTTGTGTGTGTGTGTTTTTTTTTACAGGATAGAAATATAAACATAAATAAATAAATAAATAAGCACCATCTTTCTCTCTCTCTCTCTCTCTCTCTCTCTCTTGTGATGAAAGTAGACATCTATATGGGAATTTATTTGTATAGTTTTTATTTATCTTACAAACATACATTCTCGATCTCTGACACGGATATGTGTTTCTATTAAATTTCGATTTCAATCGTACAATATAATTTTCTTTCTCCCCCTTTTGATATTTAACATATATATATGTCGAAGAAAAAAGAAACTAATTAACTGTAGAGAAATATTCAAAGACTTTATCGTATAAAAAGGAAAGAAAAGAAAGAAGAAAAAAAAATAGCCACGTAGAGAAAACGCTTTGTCATGCTCGTTAACTATCGCATTCGTGCATGCATCCAGAAAATTTGATAAACTGTTGTCTGACTTAAAAGCGGATCTAAGGAAAACAACAACAACAACAACAACAACAAAAAGAAGGAACTTCATTCTGTGCGCGAAAAGTAGACAAATATGCGGAAAGAGGATGCTGAATTAAGGATCCGGGGTAGGAGTGGGGGAGGAAATAAATTGTCCAGAGAAATTTTCAATGTGTTTTCTTCAAAAGGAGTCCTTAGCGTTAATTAACAGACTCGCATACACATACACACATATATATATATGCAGATATGCACACATTTAAATATGCATATATGTGTGTGTGTGTGTGTGTGTAATATAGTCACGGTTCTTTCGAGTATACTTAAATCTATCTCTCTCTCTCTTTTCGTAGAACTTCCTCCCTCACACAGAGATCCGTGTACTCCGTTCTGTTGTGATGCGCGCGAGCGAGCATGCGAGTTTGTAAAACTGGGTCGTACCAAGTGAAAACGCACGACGCACGTAAACGAAGATACACGGTTTTGATCCGTGGTAAGAAGAGAAAAGAAAATAATACTCGAGAGTTAATAGTCGAGTTCACGGACTCACGTTGAAACATCAAAAACATTCTTGGTATACATATACATACATACACACACATATATATATTTGGACTCGAATGTATGGTGTATATAATTTTCGGCATGGAAATAAGAGATCAACGGTCTACATTATCTCTTACCTGTTTCTCTTCTTTCCTACACGGATATCGCTAACAGGATTTCGTCGTATTATCGATTTCTCAAATGCTATTGCGTGAAAACGATCTCTCCTCCTGTTTCGTTTCGCTTGGCGAAAGCGAGTATAAATTTTTTTTTTTTTATTTTTTTTTATTACTTTATTATTTTATTTTTATTATTTTTATTCTTCATCTTCATCTTCTTTTATCTTTTTATTCCCCGTCATTCTTCGCACAAGCGTATATTATTACGAACAAAAATTAAACCTATCGGGATGTTAACGTCGCGGCTTACAATTTAGGTCGGGTTAGTTAATTTAATTATTTTGTTTTTTTGTGTAAAAAAAAAAAAAAGATACAGGCTATCACATCGACACGTCAATCTTTTTTTTTTTTTTTAATAATAAAAGGATCCGATTGCTATAAGGTTAATATTTTTCCTTTCATCTTGTAAAACTTTGTTTTTCATCTTCTTCTTCTTCTTCTTCTTCTTTAGTTTACTTTCTTTCATCTCCATCATTTTTCTTGTTTTTTTTTTTTTTCTTTTTTTTGGAAATCAAATAATATAAACTTGAGAGAGAAATTGTTTCTTCTTTTTTTTTTTGGTATGAATAACGAAACTCAAACGATTCTCTCTTTTTAATCATACCTTATACAGGATGAAAAAGAAAAAAATTGTATCCACGTGAAATTGAATTCCATTGTATACAAAATGTGAACACACGCGACACCGTAGCACAGATTCATTTTAATAAACGAAACAAACATAATCGATCTGCATACCTACCTACCTATTTATCCTACTTGCTTAGTATATTGAAAAAATTTCTAATTGTAATTGATCGATAGTTAGAAGAAAATAAAATGTTATGGGAAACGTTGGTAAGTTCATTCAATTGGAATTTTCTGCACAATCGTTGGCTGCCTCCACGTGACCTCGAAAATGCAAACGGTGTTCGTATAAATAGTGGCGTTTCTCGAAGTATGGTCGATCATTCTTGCGAATATCGGACAATCGTGTACATCTGGTAATTACGTTCCTTACCCCTAGTCACCCTCAACCCTTAACAAGTATAAATTCATACTTGTTTTTATTTTTGTTTGTTAATTCTTTCGAGATAGAGTGTGTAATTGTTGTCTGGTCTATTTTGTTGTTGTTTTTTTATGTTCTTTTTTTTTTTTTTTATTACAAAAGAAAGAATCATCGTCATCCGTAATCATCCGTATTGTCATCACATTTATCATTTTTGAACAATCGTATAGATAAATAAATATTGTTTTCTTTTTATCTTTTCTGACATTAATAATACAATTAACGAATAATAATAATAATTATAATAATAATAATAATATTAATAATAATAAATAACAATCTTCGTCTAAACTTACACATATTACATGTAACAACGAGTATTTCACGGAGATACTGGTTACCGATCAGTGTAGCGAACAGTACGCAAAAAAAAGTTGGTGGAAGATATGAGAAGAAAAAAAGAAAAAGAAAATAGGATAGACAAGGTAAAAAAGAAAGATATTGTAGGACAAGGTAGAAGAAGATTCTTTCTCTTTTTCTCTCTTTTTTTTTTTTTTTTCATTTTACGATCTTCTAAACTAAATTCATTTAACGAGATCTCATGAAGAAAAAAAAAGAAGTTTAGAAAGGAAAGAATCGATGGAACAAAGAAAAATAATTTAAAAAAAAAAAAACAAACAAACAAACAAATAGAATAAAAATAAAAAGAAGAAAGAAAAGAATACTAAGAGAAATATAAAAAAAAAAAAAAAAAAAAAAAAAAAAACAGAAAATAATAATTAAATAAAATAATAGTAAGTAGACAGAGTGAGATAACGAAAAGTAAAAGGAGAGGAAAACTAATGGCAAACGTTCGCGACGAAAAAATTGAGAATCCCTGAAAAAAAAAAAAAAAATAGGAAATAAAAAGAGGATGATAAAAAGGGGTGAGTTGGAAAGGGTTGGGCTCAGAAAAAAATTAGGAGGGTGTTTTTTTTTGTACGAAATCAGTATCAAGCATTAGATTGTTGAGGTTGATGACCACGATAGGCAATGTCATGTGCATCTTGTGGAAGACTTCTGGCCCATCCATGACCACTGCCACCAGAGTAACCACCATAATCACCAGCTCCACCACCACCACCATATCCACCATGTCCACCGTCGTCGTGACTAACAACATGGCTGCTGCTGTGATGGGGATGAGCCACTACTTCGTACGTCACGTGTTTCTGTTGAGAACTCAGTAATTTCTTCAATCCAATGATAGCTGAGATAACCAGTGCTATTTTACCAACTAAAAGAGCTTTTCCTGCTATCAATGCAATTGCACCCAATGCAAGTGGCAACAATGCTGCTGCTTTGAATGCCATTGCCATGAGAATTGGTCCAAGGATTTTCTGTGCCTTCCCTGAAAAATAAAACATTATTATTATAATATTTAAATGAAATGTTTAATTTTATAGAAATATTTCGTAAATTTTTGATTAGATTATTTTATTTATAAATCGTATAAATTTATTGGCCAATTGAGTTTATTTTGAATGTGTTTTTGAAGTTCATTTGCAGCTTATAAATTATTTTCATTGAAATAATGAGATTAATCTAACATAGAAATTTATATAATCAAATTACATATTGATTGACATAATTAATGAATATTTTTTTCATTGATCATTAATTTTCTCAAAACAACAAAAAATGAACTTGTACCACTTTCAAAATAAACTATTTATATCTATATATATATATATATATTAAACCTATTATCGATTGATTAAAAATACTTCAATTACGATAATTGGAAAATATTCCTCCTATAGTTGTTTGATAAATTTAATTCGATTATGATCAAAACGGTAATCCAATGATGATCTTAAAAAGCCTACTTTTCGAACTCTAGTTTATCGTCCTAGTATTTTCACGTGTAATCGGTTGGCTCCATCAGGTGATCAACTAGATTGCAAATACTGTTATTCGGACGAGAATAACTAAAGTCGTAAACATCAATGGTTAGTTTTATGTAACTTCCTTTGCACGAACCAACGAACGAGAATGCTCTCTCACGGTCCTTAACGAGATCTAATCTTTTCTAGTCTTTGGTAAAGAACAGATAGAAATCATGTTCTTCTATACTATAATAAGTTTTGTAAGTTGTAAGTCAAAGTTCACGCGAATCAAGGTCGACGTGTTTCTCATAACTTTGACTGAATTTTACGGGACGAAATAAAATTACAAAAAGAAAAAAGAATTAAATAAAAATTTTGAAAAAAAAAAGAAAACTACTTAAAGATGAAGATGAAAAAAAGTATGTCAACAATGTTTTCTTCTTCCCTCTCGATTGTATTCTTTTCTGCTTACAGACGATACCCCCACCCAACCCCCCAATCGATTCGCAATCCCCCTTCCTCTCTTTCAATATATATATATATATGTATATATTACATAGAGTTGCCTGAAGGGGAAACGGAACCAGTTTCTCAGTGGGTCAACGTCTGTGACCGGCATCAAACAACTCCCTCTCCTTTCCTCTTGAATCTTTCGAATCGCATGAAGACAAAAAGACAAAGAGGGGAAACTACTAAGATATTCGCGTAATACAGCTGACACCGGTTATCCCGTTCCAACCACAGAATTCTTTACGAATAATAAAAGGATAATTGAATATTCTTAATAGATTATTATACTTATTATAGATCATTTCATTTGAATCTCTCGATACTAAATATATGATAATAATATTTCAAATAAATTTGAAAAGAACGAACGTTTCAATGATTGCGGTTTAATATTGTCTTATTGTTAATTATAAATAAAAAAAAAATTAAATTAAAAAAAAAAGAAAAAGGAAACAAGTAGAAACAAGTAGAAAGAGAAATGCACGTTCGATCTCGTTTACGTTCAATTTAAATATAGATGAATATTAATCATCTTTTGATAAATAAAATAAATGAAATGTGTATAATAAATGAAATGAAATGAAATGAAATGATTTTATTTGACTTACGTTTTTTACCACGAGCTTCGACAGAATTATCACTGTAATCATCGAGACTACGTCCAGCAGATTCAATGACGCCCAAAATATCGGAACCCTTTAAGTCGACCTTGACCGTATGAGTCCTCAGGAATCTACCTAATCTGTCGAACAGAAGTGTATCCAAATCCGTAGATTCGATAGATCTGCGAATAAAATAAAAATAAAACGATAACGGTTAAAATCGAACTTTACTACTCAATCGAGTTCGTTGAACTCGACCAATTCTTTTTTATTGGTTTGACCACTATATATCTATCTATATATATATATATATATATATATATATATATATGTTTGATTAAAAGTTAAAACGAATGTCACGATCACGAATGATTCTACTTCGAACAGACCTAGGTGCTCCTTCCTCGGCATTGGAAGTTTTAACGACTGTGATTCCATCGGTCAACGTGATGTCATCCTTGTCCGCCAACATTTTATCGACGTATGCGAAAACCTTGTATTTAATACAACTGATTGATTCTTTCTTAAGACAATCGTTGTATATCGTAGCCATTAGATCGTTCTCACTTCCGTTACTCTTTTCGCTAGTGGGCAATGCCATATTTTGACACGCCATAAAAATAAGGCACAATAATATCGTCACTGATTTTTTCATCGTCATCGTTCCGTTTCTCTCTTTCTATCGAGTTTTCTTCTAAAACCAACTCGATTTCAGCTGGTGGATTGGTGAGGGGTGGAGACGGAACTTTCCCTTTAAATTCCGTCTAATTGCAATAAAAATCCTTCTTCTTCTCCTTCTCCTTCTTCTTCTTCTTCTTCTTCTTGATCCTTTCCTTCTTCAAAAAAAAAAACTTCCTTGACGATGAACGTTTTATGAGAGAACGAAGGACGTACCTTCCTACAAGTAACGCAGATTCTGTCTCGTGTGTTACGTTTAAAAGAGGTTCCTTTGCTTTTATACCAAAGTATCGCACACGAAAGGGGAGAAGAATCCGTAGGGGCCCACGGTTCGTTCGGGCCATCAGGAGTTCCTCTCTTTTTCTTTCTCTCTTTCTCTCTCTCTCTCTCTCTCACTCTCTTTCTCTTGAATACACGTTCTCTCGCTTCCTCCCCTTTCTCCCCACCCGATCTTGCCTCCTTTTGCCTCCTTCCTTCCTTTTCCCTCAATTCCAACCGATGATTCTTTCGTCGATCCCCCACCACCAACACCATAACCATCACCACCACCATAACCATCACCACTACAACCCGATCTTCGCTTCTAAGGATCTTTCGATCATTCCACTACCATCATCAAACTCTAATACCCTATCTTCCATCTTTACTTTTGGCAAACTCTCTCTCTCTCTCTCTCTCTTTGTATCTCATAGCAATGTGTTGCTCACTTGGAAAGTGGGG
>NW_015148984.1:823843-858321 GCF_001465965.1 Polistes dominula
CACGCGTTATTGCTGTGTCTCGAGTATGATTTTTTTTTCTTTTCATTATTATTATTATTATTATTATTATTATTATTATTATTATTATTATTTTCTAGAATATTATATTTCTACGATTTCTATGAAAATTATAAGAAAGACAATGTTTTTCCCTTTTTTTGTAGTAATTGAACATCGTTTAAGATATTTTTTATAAGCACACATATGTATATGTGTGTGTCCGTGTCATTTTACAAATATTTGCCAACCACCTCCCCCCATCCACCTTCTCGTGCGTATTCATCTTGATATCTCTAGGTAAATGTGAAATAAAAAATAAAAAAAGTCGTATTTCTATTCATCCGGCTATTTTCCCTCTGATATACCGGGACACTTACCTACTTCGATGTTTTATTCAACGATACGAGGACAATCTCGACTATTCGACTTATGGTTAAACGCAAACGAACTATGCGATGATCCCGTGCGATCTTTCACACGAAAGTTTAACATACCAACTATATTAAAGTTCCTTTGAAATTATTTGGATAATACAGTAATATAATATAACTACTATATACTATATACATATATACATATTAATCATCATTCTGTTATTATCGTTGATAGTATCACGTTCTAATCGTGAAAAAGAATCAATGATCATTTATTGATTTTTTATTTGAAATCAATCAAATACAATTTATACGTCTGTCTTTTTACTTTCGTTCAAATCAACTATGACTTTTCACCCTTTTTATTTTCAAAATCGCTCCTTCAGACAAATATTATTTTAAAATTATGATAATAATATTTTTGGTCTATAAAACAAAAACAAATTCAATTACCAATAAATTTCTAATTATTATTAATTAAATTATAGAACGTGATATATAATTGAATAATATAATACATAATATATATAATATATAATAAATTCCCAATTATTAATTACATTATAAAATGTGATCTATATATATAATCAAATAATACATAATATATGATATATAACAAATTCCCAATTATTATTATTAATCAAATTATAAAACGTGATCTATTCACGAATACTTTCAAATAAAAGGTTATTTGAATAGATATATTTAGATTATTTTTATAATTATTTTTATTCAATTAAACAAATTGTGTTCTATACAACACGATACTGTGTTGACCTATCTATTAACGATTAGCTTTTTAATTGTCTTTCTGGTAGTCGAAAGATTCTTTCGGATGATGATGGATGCGAGATATTACACGGGTAACGAGGACAGTCACCTATTTACAACTGGGTCAAGCATTGGGTGTTCGATTCGGTATTTCTCTCTCTCTCTCTCTCTCTCTCTCTTTCTCTCTTTCTCTCTTTCTTTTTCCTTCTCGCTTTTCATCTCCGATTTGCTTTCCTTCTCTCTTACACGTGACACGAACTTACACACTTAGAAGAGGTTCATTCACTTGCTCTCACGACACCGGTCTCGAACCTTCCCCCCTTCTACCCTCTTCCCCTTCCCTTTTCCCTTCTCCTTCACTTTACCCTACTCTCTTTTTTCTTTTTCTTCTTTCCTTAATATTTTTCGTCGAAATTTAAGAATCTGAAATGTAATTTGAGATCTCCAATCGGAAGAAAAATTAAATCTCAGGTCAGATAAGAAAAAAAAAAAAAATAGAATTTAAGGATTGGACGTTTAGGAAAAAAAAAAAAAAAAAGAAGAAAACGTTCATCGTTTTCTTGACGATCGTTTAAAGCAATTAACGATCTCACTTACAATTAAAGTCACTTTTTTCTATCATCAAATTTTGTCGTAACAGATATATACATACATATGCGTGTGTATTAGGATAATCATTAATGTCCGATGCGTTATCATCTACTTTCCACGAATTTACTATTATTATGCATTTAAATGTTTGACATCTTTAAAGGGACCTAGTTTGAAATGTACATTATTCAAGGATTTTTCTTTTTTAGAAAGTAATCTGTAAGATGAAATTAATTTTCCTCTCGGTTTTCTATAAGGTTTTCTTTTTACACGTAGGTATACACATAGATAAGTATATATGTGTATTTCATTTGCATTAAGTTTTGAATAATATAAATTTGTTTTCCTTAAATAATAATAATAATAATAATACAATAAAAATAATCGTAAAAATGTATGAGTTATAAAAATTGAGTATCAATGTTATTGAATTGGCAAGTAAATGATCGCGAATTTTATCGAGAGATGGTTTTTTTTTTTTTTTTTAAATCAGCAATGATTTAATTGCCAATCAAATAAATAAAGAAAAAAATAAGAACAGATAAAATGTTTGGATAAGATAAAGGATTACAGTTAATTGTAAATAAGATTGATAAGAGACATGCGAAGAAGTTTGAAAGCAATTAGACATTAACCGGTTAAAGAACAATTAGTCGTGTTGACATCAATTAAATTGAAACACGTTGAAAATGCAAGGTCCTGCCCCGACCCGTCCCCTCCTACCCCCTTCGTTCTCAACGACATCTGAGCTCTCTTACTTTACCTCCTTCGCAGAAACCAACGTTGAAAGTTACGGAAGAGGTAACGGGTTTGGGCCCGAAGATCGTCGTCGTCGTCGTCGTCGTCGTCGTCATCGTCGTCAACGACGTTTCGAAAGCCTTCCGTAGCCTCGGTTAAGTTCAAGGTGTTCGAGAAAGGTGTCTCGGTCATTTTTGAATCATTCAACATCATCCAAATATAATTTATTTATTTATTTATTTAAAAAAAAAATAAGATTTATTTTATTTTTAACATTTATTATATCAGACAGATTTCCATTTATTTGATTTTTAATTCAATTCTAATCAATCGTGTTAGATATATATATATATATTTTTTTTTTAATGAACATTATTATCATATATTTTATTTGAAGAAAATGATGATAATTGGAAGATCAAAATGAAATTATCCAGAAATTTTTCGCTAATCGATTTGACCGATTTAATCGAAGTAAATTCGGTCATACTAAAAAAAAAAAAAAAAAAAAAAGAAAGCAAGCAAAGCAAATAATGATAAATATTAAAATTTTAACCATAATTTTACTATCATAATATATTGATGGTATAATTGGCACCATAAATATTATCATATTTTTATTGAAATAAAATAAAATGTATGATAAAACAAAAATCTACCTGTAGACGTATTGAAAAATCTAAATAATTCATATTTGTCAGTATCAACACAACACCGAATGAATGATTTATTTATAAAAATTAATCCGAACATAAAATAACATAATAATAATAATAATATGATGTAGACACAATGTATAAAGAAATGTTACTATTTTCTAAATTTCGTGAACACATTACAACTTTCCACAAGTAACGAAATGAATAATGCGTTTGCATAGAAAACGCGTAGAAAGAAACTCTTGGTAATGGAAAGAAAAAAAAATAAGAAAAAATAAGAAAAAAAAAAAAACTAAAGGTTGCTCTCGATTGTATTCATCCCGTCTTCATTGTGATACTACATTTGAAGAATAAAAAAAAAAAAAATACAATTACTATACCGTTTCTCGTTATCTTCTTTTATAATTTCATATATACCTAATCTCATTTGATATTCTTTCAGTTTATTCTTACTTCGTGACATACGTAGACTTAGAATTACAACTAAGTAGGTTTATAAAACGAAAAGTACATTTCTCACGAAACTTAAAAATGAAATAATAATAAAACAACAGAAGTAATAGCAGCAGCAGCAACAGCAGCTTGGGAATCTGCGATCCGTGAAAGATTCTCCGCTAATGAAAGTAACTCTAACTTACTATACTGAATCCACTCCTCTTGCTTTCGAAGTAATTCCATGTCTCCATTTTGTTTTTTTTTTCTTTATTTTTTCTCTCTTTCTCGTAAGTCCTTTTTCCTTTGCACGATGTGAATCTCGTTGATAGAAGAGAACGTAACGAGGCGTGACATGCACCTTTTCTTTATTTTTTTTTTTTGTTCATTTGCACGCCAAGAAACTCGATCGATATTCAATACGACAACAACAACAACAACGAAGAAAAAGAAGAAGACCCTTTCCCTCTTCTAAAACGTTCTCACCGTTTCAATAAAAACACGTTCATGACCTTATTTGTCGTATTATCGAGCCTAAGCTCGTATCGATTTTTATTGTGATTCGGTCGAATAAATTCTCAAAGAAACTTTTGCAATGAAGTTATATCAAACTTTCGTTTTTCATCATTCTATAAACAACAAAAACATAAAAATGTCGATTACAATATATAATACGCTATATATTTTAACCAGTTAAGCTTGTTCGACGACTATATTCGTCATGGAGATGTAACAAAATTTTATGTTACGACGTTTATATTCGTCATGTGCGAAAAGTTTCTTACAATTTGATGTTTTAATTGTAATTTTGGTAGCGATAACTAAATTATATTCGTAAATTTTAATATGTTTAAAATGTTTAGAGGTCAAAAAAAAGAAAAAAAAAAAAAAAAGAAACAAGTCAAGAATAAATTTGTAATTTCCATAAATATTCGATTTTTTGTCTCCAATTTTTTCCATTTATTATGTATAAATAATATGTTCATATTAAAAAAAAATGTGTGTCTACATTATTAACAAAATTGTTCATTTTCTAAAATAAAGTTGTCTTTTTGTCTATCCAATATTTTAACAGAGCGCCACTTATTCTGTGTTTGACGACTATATCCGTCATCGAACGAAATCGAATCATCCGTAACGAAAAAAAATAAAACAATCAATACATTATGCAATTTATAACACAATATAATTTGAACAAAAGTTTTGATTAATTCGAATAAATAAAACAAATCAAGATTACATTGATATCGATCTAATAATTATTTAATTATTGAAAAATGGATTTCTTTTATTTTTGGTTCATTTTACAAAAATTAATATCAACCTAATCAAATGCTGTCAACTAATATTAAAGTTATAGGAACCAATCATAAATAAATTTCATTCTAACCTACGTACGAACGAATGAACGAACAAACGAAAAGACAATTTCTCAGAAAGTCGATTATGTTTTGAGCCAATAAATTGACCACCAGTCGGTTGTTTCGCATAACTAAAAGGCTAACGACCGTTTTCTCATAGTACTTATTCGTCTTACTGTCCTAGAAAATGCTTACTATGCTAGCGCATACCTATCGTTCAAGTATAATAGCGTTTTTGTCCGTAACCCGAACACGATGGACTTTAATACGTCCGTGTGGAAAGAAATAAATAAAAGAAACAACATGGAAGTTAAAAGAAGACAGAAAGGAAACAGAGAAAGAGAAACAAAAAATTTTATAAGAGAGAGAAAGAGAAAGAGAGAGAATAAAATAAAATAAAAAAAAAAAAAGAAAAAAGNAAAAAAAAAAAAAAAGAGAAGCAATGAATGAGAGTTTCGATCCAACAAACAACCTCCTTTCCAAACCATTTATTTGTCCTCTGGACTTGCGCGTGTTCCGTCACAAGAGAGAAAGATAAAGAGAGAAAGAGAGAAAAAGAGAGAGAGAGAGAAAGACATTGGTCTTCGAAAAGATTTAGTAGGATGCACACGAAGACTACGAAAACTCTTTCTAGACGTTTTATTTAGAACAACAAATGTGAAACACGACCTCTCAACCTCGAGAGATACACGTAGGTTGGTAGCACCGCACACTTCTTATGTTTATGCCCGGATGCACGACCACCATGAATGCACTTTCGCCTTACCTTCCTTCCTCCCCCCCCCCTCCTCTCTCTCACCCCTCCCTCTCCCTCTCCCACTATCTTAAACCGTTTTACTGATTATATTATACGATACGTGCTGGCCACCTGACGTTCTACGTTCAATTAGACTCCCTGATTATGCATATTTTGTTGTTGTTGTCTTTATTTTTATTTTTAGAAAATATTCAAGTAATCACAAGAAGATTCATCATTTGATTTTTTTATTTTTTATTTTTGTGATCGATTTACATTATCGTTTTGTCGATTATTATTTTTAAAAGTTGCATTATATATAATATTGGACAAAATATATTTAGGTTATATATAATATGTGTGTGTGTGTGTTTAAATTCGAGTATGAATTTCAATCGGAATGAAATTTGTAAATAAAATATTTGCTGAATGTTTTATTCGAGGGGGGGAGGGGGGAAACAAGAGATGGAGTATTTTAACGTTGATCCAATTCAAGGACATTAAATTTTACAAAACGTGATTAAGTTTAAAATAAACACTCTGGGAATAATAATATCGTTCATTCGTCATTTGTTTCATGCAACTATTGAAGAAAATTGTTCCCAATTTGGATTGCAATTTCACTCGTATAAAAAAAAAAAAAAATATGTTTCGGGAGTTCTCGGAAGAGTGGAAAGTTCGATGCGAGGTAAGGAGAATGAATTTCTCTTTTCGTCGTATGATTTTTACGAACACACACACACACACACACACACATGACGGAGATTTCGATGCATGGGAGAAGAAGAAGAAGAGATGACTCGCTTTTCAAAAATTGACTTGTACATTTCTTAATATGCTTTTTTTTTTCTTTTTTCTTTTTTCCTTTTTTTTCGTCATTTCTATTATTTAAATTTAATCGTAGTTTTATTTTTTTTTTATTTTTTCACGCGAGTAACGTTAAACATAAGATTGCGAATCACTATTACCAACGTTTTATTCACTTTAATTTAAAACCTTTCATTTTCGTTTATACTTATTACGGTATTCTACGCTCGAGTGAAGCATAAGCAAAGTGCAAGTGTAAAATCAACATTAGATTTATATTTCGTAATTTTTAAAATGCATTATGGAATGTAAGTATGAACAAACTAATAAAATATAAATATATAGAAAAGAAAAAAAGAAAAAGAAAATCAAAATAAAAATACTTTCTTTACTTTTACCAATTTTACTTTACAATTATTATCTTAGTAAAACAATGTTAAACTTATATATACATAATTATATATATATATATATATATATATATAATTATCGGGATTATGTATAAGGTTATAAATAAATGCATGATATATATATTTTTTTTTCTTTTTTCTTTTTTCTTTTTTTTTTATATAAATTATATTATAAGAATTACAGTGAGCATTACAAAATCAATTAATATACGATCTATAGTAGGTTAACGGAATTCACTTACATCCATGATGGTAGACTAGATGGTTTTGAGTTACGGTGAGTAAAATAAAAAAGAAGAAGAAGAAGAAGAGGTAATAAAATCGATGGGTAGTAAAGATAAAAAAAAAATAGAAAAAGAAAGGGATGAAAGTTAATTCTCGCATGGATTATTACACACTTTCGGAATATGTAACACTTATACGTACTCCTATATAAAAAAAAAAAAAAAAGAAAAAAAAATACTTGAGAGTAATTTATACGTTTTGATTGGTCCGTTCCCATTGGTGAACACGCTCACAATGTTTAAATAATAATAAAAACAAAAATGTTGATATCATTGATTATTATGTACAAGAATTTAATATTATCGATTTACAATTGAATTATTTTTTTTTTTTTTTTCTAGTACGGATGATTCCCATTTACGCGCGCACGCGCACACACACACACATAAATAAATTAATTCTTTCTTTTTCTTTTTCTTTTCTTTTCTTATTCGCTATCCGTCAGCGCGCGCAAATTGGTCAACACAAAAAAAAGAACTAAATCAAAAATAACGAAAGGTATTCGAAATAATAATAATAATAATAATAATAATAATAATAATAAATTCAGAATTGTAAGATCTCATTGATGGATCGATTTAGAAATGAAAAAAAAAAAAAAAAAAAAAAAAACTATCGTCGATGATGATAACTTGAATATGCTTGATTCTGAGCATAATGTCCATCGTCCCAACCACCTGTACCGGAAGTTGCCCATCCACCTGAAGAAACAGGTGGTACCCAACCACCACCACCACCTATGCTGCTGATTCCACTACTCCAACCACTGTTGTATGGTGTAAAACTACCGACAGATCGCGATGACCAAAATTGTTTCAAAATGATGAATGCCATTATTGATAATGAGATGAATGACGCGATTATGGCTTTTTTAGCGATCAATGCTATAAACAAATATGCCCCGGTAGCCAATAAACCGATTTTAACTTTGGCAGCTATCAATAAAGGTAATATTGTTCTCAAAAGTTTCAACTTTCTTACACGTCCTGCAACAAATAATTGAACGAATATAATTCGATTATATAAGTGAGTACAATTAATTTAATTAATATTATTTTTTTCAAAAGAAAATTTAGAAATTTGTAATATTTCAAAACTTATTGGATCTAAATGTTTGGTTATTTTGTTTTTTTTTTTTTTTTTACCTTCGACAATCTCGTCGGCAGCCTGACGAATCTCTTGTGGCATCGAATCGGTCAAGGCACGTGCCGATTCACCAATTTTTTCAACTACTGGCTCAAAATTAATCTATCGAGAATCAAAATAAAAAACAAAAACAACAACAAATAAATTAATAATTATTACTAATAAATTTTAATTGGAAAATAAAATAATAGAAAATTTCTAATCACAATGATAAAGATAACAAAATGAAAATTACCTTTAAACTACGTCCGGTAAAAAAATTACTAGCCTCTTCACCGACAAAATTCTCCAGTAGATTTTGCCTTTCAGCAACATCATTAGCACCATCTATCTCTTGATCATAAATAATATCTTTGTTCGTTTTAGCATTCCTTCCTATCGTATTAGTATCCTGACTCTTGACCAAATTGACACCAGGTAATATCTCCAAACTTTCCTTATCAAAGAATTCCTTAGCTTTTCTGTAGATGCTCTTTTGCACGCATGATATGCTGTCTTTTTGTAAACACTCGTCCAATGTTTGACCAGTTACCAGAACAACGATGGTTATTAAATATATTACAACAAATGTTATTAACTTCATTTTGTTATTTTTCTTTTATTTTATTTTATTTTTTTTTTTTTTTCACAAATTGTCACACCGAACGATCGACAATAACAAAACGAATCAAAAATATTTATATATATATATATATATATATATATATATGTAGTTATATTTTCCCGGCGCGTTGAAAAATCAATAATGTGAATTTGTTTTTTTTTTTTTTTTAAAGAATAAAATTAACAACAGAAATTTCGACTTTTTTTATTAGTTTTCTTTTTCTTTTCTCTTCTTTTTTTCTATTCGTCAAAACTCTTGTACCACCGGTTGCGTAGTGAAATTTCGTATGGTCCATCGGGCAATCTCTAAAGCTTATATTTGGTAGGTCCCCCTCTCTTCTACCACCATCGCCACATCGCCTTTGCCCCACCTATGCTTTTTTTTTCTTTTTTCTTTTTCTTATCTTTTATTTTTTTCTCTTTTTTTGTTCCTCTATGTGAGTGTGTTACGTACGTTCGTTCGTAAGTGTTGCGTTCGCGTGCACACCTGACCAAGCCTTTCCTTACCTTGTCCTTGTCCGTGACCATTTAAACGGTTTCTTAACATGTGTGTATGTTTCTCTTGGTATTCGTTCAACACCAATAATACGTGTGTATTTAACATCATCTTGTAGGTGCTGTGTTCATCAGCCTACTGCAACCTGCGACCTGCCTACAACCAACGAATAGAGGACGAGCAAACCACTTCGTCAAATGATTATACTAAATTCTTTTCTCTCTTTCTCTCTCTCTCTTGCATTCTTCTCGGATTTTTCTCTTTTTTTGTTTATGGTTTTGTTACTGTACTTGCAGTTTATCCTCCTTACGTTTTGATTATTTAAAACAATCATCAAAAATATTTAAATAATTTCATCTGTTCGCGTATATTTGATATTCTACATTTTTACGTTATACTAATTAAATAAGTTTTATAAAAACAAAACTTTATTTGTTAAATATTGATAGTTATAATGTCAAATATTTTCTAATTATTTGTTACTGCACTTGCAATTATTCTTTAATAACTTTATGTGGTCAATATTTTAATAGTATTCTTATTATTATTATTATTATTATTATTATTATTAGAACTTCATCTTGTTGTTTCTAAATTCATAGCTTAAAAAAGGTTATTTTGTTAGTTCCGGGAGCAATTTTTTTTTTTTTTACCGAGGATAGGTTGCTAAACCTTGCCCTCGAACCCTCCTCCTTTTTCTGGGCTTGGGACCAGCTAGATATTATCTAGATATCTAGATATTAACTAGGCGGAGTTAAATTAATATTAAAAAAGAAAACCAATTAATATATATTAATTAAATTAAATTAATACGAAATTTATGAATATTTTTTTTATTTAATTTAAATTTAAACAATATAATTAGACGAAATATATATATATATATAAGAAATTAAAAGATTAGAAAAATAAATAAACCAAAATATCAGAAACATATGAAGTTAATATAATTACAATGAAAAAAAAAGTATCTAATGAATGGACAAATTAGTCAAAGATTATGTTAGTAGGCTTGTTTCTTTACGATTAGTCAAAAACGTGACTAGCCTACTAAACCCATACTATTATAGTATTTCGAAATTCAACTTGAGAGGAGTGTATGTTAGTGTTTTAACTGTCACTCGATACTTTGATATTTGGACGCCCATGCATATATATATCTATATATGTATAGTATGCGTGTGTGTGTGTGTCGGAAGAACGAAACGAAAACGACAAGAGAGAGACGTTATCGGTGGTAGGCCGTGAGAGTCGGAGGGTCAGAGTAGAAAGTGCTGTCCGTACCGATGAAGGTCGGATCCGGGATGTTTGAACCTGATCCATACTAGTTTTCTTTCATTCATGAAGATCGAGTTTCGCATACGTCAAACTATATAAATTCGTCGATCTTACGTGGATATCATGATTCCAGCCGAAATTGTTCATCATTTACCACTTTCCCTTCCCTTTTTTCCCTTTCCCCATCCATTTTCGAAATTTCACAATGCCTAAGGGAGAGGTTTGGCCAATATTTGGAAGACTTTTACCTCTTACACGTTCACAATTTTCTTTCTTCTTCTTCTTCTTCTTCTTCTTCTTTTCTTTTTCTTTTATGTTCTTTTAAAAGGAAAAAGTAGAAAAGCCGGTAATGCTAATATGTGGGTGTTTAAAGTCAACTTGTTGTATGTTAAACGATAAGATACTCAACGAGGTCTTATTTGTGTTATACGTTTGTTTTATGTTATTAGAATATTTTTAATATTAATTTATTTTATTTTTTAGTATATATTATATTATTAGAATTATTATTTTACTGTGGTGGTTTACTTTAGTGGTATAAAATAATAATAATAATTCTTATTATTTTTTTACTTTAGTGTGTGGTTTATTTTATTCACTAAACTGAATATATAATTATTAAAATAATTTATATTATAATGTATTATATATATATAAAAAAAATCTAATGAAAATGAATTGAAATCTCGTGTTGAAATCTTACGTCAGTAACCATTCATCCTTTCTCGGTCATCAGGTATCTTAAATCCTTTCGGTTGATCCTACGTTCATTTCCCCCTTTCGTAAAGAACAAGCCTTAAAAAGTAAAACCAAAAGTTTCTCCTCCTGTTGCACTTGCAATATCGAGACCGTTAAATCGTCGACAGACACACGCCCCTCGAATGTTGTAAAAAATTACAACTGACCATGAGTTCTCGTTTTACCACTGTGATAAGATTAACAGGAATTCTCTTCAGAAATTGATCTCATGTTTTCCATCCTCTTCTTAGCAATTCATCTGAGTTCTTTTTTTTTTTATTATTATTATTATTATTATTTTATTTTTTATCATCTCGAAACAAGTTATATAAAAATTATTTTATATTTTAAAACGACTAATCCAAGTTTTTTTGGAAAATAAAACGTTTTTTTTTTTATTATTGTATCGTTCGTTTCAAAATTTCTATTTAAATTATATATATACTTTAGGATATATTTAATATAATATATATTATATAATAAATTAAAACAATTAATAATAATAATAATAATATATTTAATTAATTTATAATATTATATTAATTAAATTACATAATACAGTTTTTATATTAAAATTACATATATAATATATTATAAATTTAATTACAATAAATATAATCTAATATAATTATTATAATAATTAATGTAATTATATATATATAAATATAATATTTGTATATATTTATAATGTATTATAAATTTAATTTTAATATAAGAACTATGTTTATAGAAATTTACTTTTATTGTTTTTATTATTATTGTTACACGAACACATATATAACATTTATTCCCTAATTCAAGATATGCAAACTATATAATAAAAAATCTGAATTTTATTTGATTGATACTTCGAAATGATCTTTTAGAAATTCTACAAACAAATCTAATCTCTCTCTCTCTCTCTCTTATTGTATTGAGAAATGTTATTCTAAAAAGTTATCACGTAGGAAAGTACAACGAGGAAGGAATCCACCGCCTACGACGAGATTGTTTACAATGGTGCCACTACCACCATTGAAAGGAGGTCCCTATGAATTACTATTATTTGAAACATCAAACGTATTCCTAAAACACTTACATTACTTTCAATTCCAATCGGAGAAAGTTTAAATACACTCGTCTTTTTAGTCACCAAACTTGTCCTATTATTTCCCATTATATATTTTTTTCATTTATTTAATTTTCCACAATTGAAAATACAAATAATTAACAAACTTTGAAGAATTCATCAAAGATCATAATAAAATTTTTGTTTTAAGATTTGGAGATTTGTATCCTAGTATAAATCCTAAGGAAAGAAATCATTTTATATGTAGGAGGAGGAGGAAGGTGGGAGTGGGGGGGGGAAGGGAATTGGTTTTATAAACTATGACACACAATCCGAAAAATCGGATTGATGATAATTTCTATCTTAGATTTGAATTTTATATTTTTCACTTCTATAGATCACGTTTATAATTAACGGAATGTAACGGAGCTCGCATCTCACCGATCGGCTGACAACCAATCGATGTGACCCCCCTCCCACCTCCTCCTCCTCCTCCCCCATCCTGTATCTCTGGATCTTTTCTCTTCCTCAACACCACCTCATATAACTTGGTTGCTGTGCCAGAAAACCAAATATTAGTAGACCATTCTCACGTATCTGAACTATGTGTGTATTAAATTAAAGATAGGAATATTAATTAAAATTCGTCATATTTTATTCGTTGAATTAATTAGAAAAAAAAAAAGAAAAAAAAAACACTTTATTTTATATTCTGTGAATGAATTAACGAATAAAAGATTAAATTTTTGTTTTTTGAATACACGAGTACCGTTCATTTAAAAAAAGATATTTCTTTACAATAAATAAATAACAATGTAAAATGTTTTGTGTACGAGACGTAAAATGACAAACAATTTGTCATGAATTTTTACAAATGAAAAATAATGAAATTTCTCCAATGGTTTAGATTTATTTTACTGTTAGTGTATTCTTACCATGTGTGTACTCGTAAACACGTATCTATGTCGAATTGGTAACAACCAACGAATTTCTAATCAAATTGTTAGTACCGAAAAAAAAAAAAAACAGTTTAGTTATAAGTTTAAACCATACATATACGATCAAATAATAATTCTTGGTAAGTTTGGTGAATTAGAAAGTATTTTGTGGATAGGTAAAAAAAAAAAAAATAATAAATAAAAAGGAAAGAAGAGAAATGGAAGCAAATAAAAGAAAGAGATGGGTAGAGAAGAAACTTAAAAAAAAAAATAAAATAAAACCCAAAGAAGAAACTTCGAGATGAGGAATAGAAAGTGGTTTACGAAGCTTGTGAGAAACAATTTATGATTGTGATGGTAGAGTAGGGATAGAATAATTATAATCCCTTAATAAATAAATATTTTTTATATAAAAAAAAATAAGAAAAATAAAGAAGCAAAGAGTAAAGAGATTGACAATTGGTCAATGAGATTTTTTTGTGACCATAATTGTTGGATGAAAAATAGCAAAACTCTCGGTTTGTAACACCTGCTGCTGCTGCTGCTGCTGCTGCTGCTGCTGCTGCTTGACGGAATTCACGTTGCGTCTGGACCGATTTCAAGATACGCCGGCACGTTTTATGATATTCGAGAGGTAAAAAAGGAACCGTCTCGTGAATATGTGTGTCATTAGGTCAGTCGACTTACCAATACACATACACAAACACACACACACACACACACCATCATTCCTCGCGAAAGGAATCCTTCTCTCTCTCTGTCTCTCTCTTTCTTTCTTTTTTCTTTTATAAAGGTAAAAGAAAAATTAAAAAAGAGAAGTAGACGATACGACGAAGATACCAACTACCAAAAACAAAAAATATATAAAATAAAATAAAAAACCAATGGGGAACGGGTATGATACGAAGTGGGATGGGAAAATGATTCGACAACAACTTTCATTCGTATTTTTCTTTTTTTTTTTTTTGTTTTTCTTTTTGCAGAATTAAACTAATTTCTCGATAATCGGAAATTCGAGAAATTTGAATGCGCACGAAGATTTACGAACTACCTACTCTCGTAGCATGAATAATTAGTACGATTTAGTAAACTAATGTGTTACCTTTCTTTTTTTTTTCTTTTTTAGAAAAATAAAACGCTCAACTTCGAAACTTTCTTATTAGTTCCTAGTAACAAACTGATATATAAAATGGTGGAATAAGGAAAACTATTGATGATCTACTTATAAAAGACACAACTCGTCATTGCCACGCCGTTTTGCATCGAACGACGATAGGATTTGTGGCGCATCCGCGAACAGGTGTATATGCATCGCACGAAACGCGTATTGTCGGCCAACGTGGCACTTAAACTTACCTGACGACACACTTTTCTCTCTTTCTCCGATCATCCTCTCTCGGACCCTTTTTCTTCTTCTTCTTCTTCTTCCTCTTCTTCTTCTTCTTCTTCTTCTTCTTCTTCTTCTTCTTCTTCTTCTTCTTTCCCCACCCCACGGATCTTTTTAACAACCTCAATCACTTGTTTTTCTTTCTTTTTAATCAATTTTTATTTCATTTGTCAACACTAATAAATATAAATAATCATTTAAATATTAACAACAATTTAATATGAAATTTATTACAAATTCAAATTTGTTTTGCGAGAAAAATTAATATTTATTTTCAATTAAATAATCTTAATTATATATATATATATACATATATGTATATAGTGTGTGTATATTAATAAAATGCTGCGATGTATAAATGTGTTATCGCGTAAAATCAATCGTCGTTGTTTAAAAGAAATTTAAAAAAACAAAAAAAAAAACAAAAACAAAAAAAAAAGATAGGGCGAACGATGTTACGCGAATTAACAACAAATCGCGTTGTCTTTGCCAGTCGTCGTGAGTCGAGTCAAAAAGATTCGAGTCAAAATTAAATAAATAAGAAAAAGAAATTAATAGAAAGAGAGAGAGAGAGAGAGAGAGAGAGAGAGAAAGAAAGAAAGAGAAAGAAAGTAAGAAATGGAAGAACTAAAGAAAGATAAATAAATAATGTAATAATAATAATAATAAAAGAGAAATTAATTTTTGTAAAACTTTGGTTAAATTCGTCGTCTTCGTCGTCGTTGATGATGATTTGACGTCTCTTAAAGTATCGTCGATAAATAAATGAAATCATTGTCAATTTGTTCTAATCCAAGTTGGTCAGTAATCAACCGTAAATATTTGAATAATTTTCACTGAATTTATAAACAACAATTGTTTCTATTTAAGTCATCGTCATAGTTGGTCCTAGTCGTCGTAATAGTAGTCGTCACTTGTTACACATCGAAGAAACACGTATTAAGTCTTATTATTGTTAATTAATTTGATAAATAATGAAGAGAGATTTTTCATGTTAATTTTGTTCGCGTCAAGACACCTTCACATCACCGTAAAGATCGGCGTAACCTCTGTACGGTAAATCGAGAATTTCATTATTTTCATCTTCATTCGTGAAACTTCGTTTCTTACGATGATGATGACCGACTTCTTGTGCGTAAACAACGTGATGTCCGCCACCGTCATCACCGCCACTGGCTAATTTCTTAACGGCAATAATTATTGACAGCATCAGAGCAAGACCGGACACCATTAGTGCCTTCAACGTTAACAAACCGAGTGCACCGAATCCCATGGTTGCCAACATTTTACCTGACGTAATGACAAATATATATATATATATATATATACGATTATTTTTATCAGAAGAAAATACATTCAGTGATTTAATTAATACTTTAAAAAAGATGATTTTATTTATTTTTACCCATCATCAGAGCCAATATCATCATTCCACCTCCACCCTTTTTACCACCGCCCCCGCCACCTCCTCCACCGTAGCCTCCTCCTCCTCCGAGACCTCCTCCTCCTCCACGCCTAGCTGTTGAGTGTAAAAAAATAAAACAATCCTTCTTGTATTAAACGTATTCTTTTTTTTTTTACAGATTATATTATTATTTATATATATATATAAACAAACAAACAAACAAAATAATTTTATAAACAAACCCTCGCCGTTCGAAGATGCTGCAGTCAACGTATTTTCAAAAATGGTGTCAAAATCAGCCGGTAATAATTTCGGTAATCTAACCCTCAATTCTCTTCCTTCGAGAAATTGCAGTAATGGCGTCATACTACCGAATCCTTTGAGAAATCTTCCTTTTCTCGTATTAATATTATTAGGATCTTTAACTTCGACCAAATTAATTCCATCGAATATTTCTATGTCCGGTTGTTTGCTGGAATTTTTCAAAAATTGTTGTACAACTTTACGAACGATTCTAACACCTTGACATGATACCGACAGATTTTTCGTTTCTTCTTCTTTCGTACAATCGTTCGACAAATCCTTCCAAACGTTTGTAAAATCTTTCGATGATAATATGCCACGTTCGTTGTAATTGTTACTGTTGTTATAGTTGTTGTTGTTGTTGTTGTTGTTGTTGTTAGCCAATACGTTTGACAAACAAAATGTTATCGCGAGTATTAATAAAAAATTATGACCGATTGACGGTGATGTCCAACACCGTGTCAAGGACATTTTATTTTCTCCTTGTTCCTTCTTCTTCGATTAACAAAAAAAAAAAAAATTATGACCGTCTAAACTTATCAACACTAATAATAATAATGATAATAATAAAAATATAACCGAGTGATACTGCGGAACCTACGGTGGAGGTCCGAGTGATGCAGCAGAACGCTCTGCAAATCCTATTTATATAGATCTTAGTGCACAGACGGTGATCGTAGAAGGATGAAAAAAATGGAAAAGAAGAGAATAAAGAAGTATCCCTCTCTCTCTCTCTCTCTCTGTCTCTCTCTCTCTTTCTATCTATCTCTCAAGGAAACGAACGAACTATTACTGACCGTTCTCCGTTCTCTAACTAACTATCTCTCTCTTTATCATTGCAACGATGCATTTAACTTACATTAGTTTTCGTACTTTATTATAAAATAAGATCCTTATCCTCCATCCTTCCTCGTCTAATGTGCAATGTTTTATTTTTGAATAAAGCGTTTTAGAGCGTTACGGGCAAGCATTTGTGCATAAATAGAGAGAAACATAGACACACACACACACACACATATGTATATAAAAGTGTATATATAGACTTGCTTTTGCTAAATGAGTCTGTGGTTTAGCATTTTTTGTTGTTGCATTTTTTTCCAATATAAATTTCTTTCCTATCCCCACCCACCACCCCTTTCCCATATCACTCTCTCTCTCTCTCTCTCTCTTTCTCTCTCTTACTCTTCTTATTATTTTCTTTAACTCTCTTTCCCTACCCGTTCACATTCTACTTATGAAAAGGGGAACGTAACAAAAGCTAAGCGGTTTGTTTCTAGATCAATCGTCAACATTCAAATCAAATTAAACAACAAAAATATTCTTGTTTCTATCATCTTCGTTAGAATTTCCCCCCTTACCTATTAAATTTTCTATTTAACATTCCCTTTCCTGATACTAAATCTCTATTAATATACTAATTATCATCTGGTAACATGATTTTTCTTCCTGTTAGTGGAGCGGAAGAAGAAGAGAGCGACACGTACCAATTACGAATACCAACCAATAATAATCGTACGATGAGCGTGTAATGATCACGAATGAAAATTTCTTAACCGATTCAACCTCCCCTCCCCATTCCCATTCCTCTCCGCATGCATCCATGGAGATTTTCCAAACGGATGTTTATCAATGTTTCTCTCATCTTCGAAGGGGAAAGGTATGGGGAACAGAAATACAAAAATAGGCTTACTTTCTCGAAGATATCGATCGATTACCGATTCTTTCTTATTTTACTTCATCGATGAAGTTAACAACAAAAAATTAAACTATTCGTTTTTTTGTTTTTTTTTTTTTGTTAGCAGCAGCAGCAGCAGCAGCATGAGAAGATAACCCATACGATCTTGGTCGATGGTTAAAAGTCAACTGACAATGACTCGAAAGAGATCTGACTTGGGGAATTTAAGAAATCCAGGTAGGTTAGGGGTGGGGAGAGAGGAATCGTTAAGAAAACCTTTGTCGTTTCGAGATCGGTAAACCTCCCTCCCCATCCTCCTCCTCCTCCTCCTCTTCTTCTTGCTGTTGTTGTTCCTCCTTCTCTACCAGTTTTTGTATGAAAGAAGGACACACGGACGAACGTTGTAAGCTGATACGCTCGAAATAACTCGATGTGTTTCTCGACACTAGCCAGAGGGAAGGAAAACCTCTGAGTGAAAGAGGGAGAAGGAGGTGAAAGAAAAAGGAGGATGAAATCGTTTTGTAAAGGTGGGAATGGAAGCTCAAGAGAAACGAAATACTTCGTTATATTGCATCTTCTTTCTTCTTTTACACCTTATTCTCTGTGAATGAATGAGAAGGAATGATATATGAGAATGTGTTAATACGTGTGAATGTGTGTTAGAGAGAAAAAGAGAGAGAGAGAGAGAGAGAGAGAGAAAGAGAAAAGACACAAATCTAGTTCATCTTCTCTCCGAGCCTTTCTCTTCTGTTCCACTTCCCTTCGTATTCTCGATTCCACAGGTATATACGGTATTTACGGAGCTGTGACAGGTATAACTAGAGCCGGTTCAATACCGGCAACTTCGTTCATTCGAACGACGCCCGTGCACGCGGATCTCAAGATCTCTACGGTCCCTCTTACGATATTTATTTATTTATTTATTTATTTCATTATTTATATGAGATTTTAAGAAATATTTTTCGATATTCGTATTATTCTTATTTATAATATATATTTCTTTTTTAATGAGAAACATGATTTTTCTCTTACTTTTTTGGTTCGTTTGTTAATTATATTTCAATTGGTTTTAATTAATATCTTAATATATATATAAATTACGTGTCACACGTTGTTTGTCCGCAATGGACTCCTGAACTACTGAAACGATTTTAATCAAATTTTGCACACTGTATGCAGTTTCATCCAACTTGAAAGATAGGATAGATTATATCTCAATTTATAATTCGCAATATTATTTTATTGCGAATTATTTGTTGATTAACTAAGAGTCATGATTATCTCTGTTAGTTCGATAAGATTTTAACAGATGGCGGTATAAGTTAATTCGTTAACTTAAAGACGTGTGTATTGGACTGATTGTGAGCCACAGAAACATGTGGTTGGGCAGATCTAGTCAAATATTTAATAAGATGATATTCATTGTGAGAGTATTCTAATATAAGATTGTCATTTCAAATTGATTCCTATCTATAATCATTTTTTTTTAATCTTTTTTTTTTATTTTTATTAAAGTTGATAACACTAAAAAGTTTCTTCTTCTTCTTTTTTTTGCTCATAATAACAACGCACGAAGAAACTCAGAAGATTTGATGATATATTACACATATGATTCTGTAAATAGAGATCATCAATTTTTCTAATGCTAAAATCTTATCTTAAAATGTAAAGACAACTATGAAACAACTTTGCTTGTGAGAAATGTGGATAATCTAGTGGCCAATCGAAGAACTAACTTTAATTTTTAAATGTGTGCATTAATCCACTCGAGACGGATTGCACACTGTGTGTGCAAYAATAATAATGAACAATTATCATTTATTTTGAGTAAAGTAGTCGTCGAAGAGAGAATTTTTGTTTATTAATAGTATCTGTAAAGTATAGAAAAACAAAATTTGCCATTGGTTTTCATGCAGATAAAAAAAAAACAAAAAAACATTTTGTTTAATCAAATCACCCTGATTCTAAAGAAGTTTTCATTAAAAAAAAAAATTTTAAAAAAACGCGAACGATCTTTTTATTTATTAATAAATTTTGAATTATACTTGAAAGTTTCATAAAAGGATAAAACTTTATAATGAGGACGCCACTAGTCGATTCGTTTCAACATACTTAAAGATGTCGCTGCATTGTGGTTGTTCACATGAGAAATAATTCATGTTCTTACACGTTTCATGATATGTAACACATAATTCATTTCTTGATATGTAATACTATATAATATTTAATTATTACACATTATTCGTCTAACATTGAACGAAATTTATTATTACCAGTTGAATGATTTATCATAAGAAAAAATATCATGTTGGCAGATCACACGTGTTAGAAGTGAAACCTTCGAAAAACTAAGTTTCGAGAGAAAGAGACGACCTGCAGAATATAAGGAGTAGGATAATTGTTGGGTTTATTTGTTATAATATTATTATTATATTATTGTTATCACATTCAAAAATTATTATACGTTTTATTGAAAACACATATAAATAAATAACATATTACACAGCAAGCAAGTTCTCAATTCAAAGAAATCAGACGAGTTGCTTTTGGTAACTAAAAAATGCATGGTAACTAAACACCTCTGTTAGTGTAGTAAACACCTCTATAGTAAGGTTTTTTCCGAAAACAAGTGAGGTTTTTTCCGAAAAGTAGTGAGTCTTACGGACTAGAAAAGTCCGTAGGGTCTTTCCGATAAGTCCGTAGGGTGTGTTTAATTAGGCCTCGTAGAAGTGTCTTGTAAACAAGCCTCGTTAAAAAGCTTCGTAATCGAGTTTCTTGTATTTGCAAACTTTTTTATTTTATTGAAAAATTAGTATAAATTTCCTAAATACGCAAACATTATAATGAAAAAACATGTCTTTGGATATTTATAAAAAAAAAGCTTTCTACAATGTTGTCTAATTCTTTTTCTGTCATGTATCTTATAATCAATTTTTTTTTTTTTGTAAAATTTTCCAGACAATACAATTATTTTAATCTATATATTTCATAATCATTAATAAGAATAATATTTGCGAAATAAATAATTTAATATTATTTTTGAAATAAAATAGAAACATTTTTTAAATAGAAAATAAATGACACGTCTGTAAAAAAAAAAACATACCACGCACCTTCTTTGTTTATGTCGACCGTTTAAACATTAACGTTTAAAATCAAATTAATTGTATTTAATAATACCATAATAATACTAATTGACATTTTAAATGATCATTTGTAAAACCACTTAAAAATGAAAGGAGACAAATGGATATTTACACAAACATGTTTTTTACTTACTGGAAAATAAAAAGACCAAAGTCATATTCATCAACGATAACTGTCTATAAATCGTTTAACTATGACACGTTTAGTTATACGTTTTTACTTGCTCAGATTGAATTGTTACACTGTTTATCACCATACCTGACTTTTAAAAGTCCCGCTAAGTTTTCTTGCAAATGCGGGATGCATCCAACATTAGTTACAACGAATCTAAGTTTTTAATCATTCATAGTAGAGATATTTATTTTTTTTTTCTTTTTTTTTACTGTTACTAGCTTATTTTATTTTCATTTATTTGTTTTTTTTTTTTATTTGAACAACTTTAAACTACTCCGTCGTTTTTTATCGAAATGAAAATCTTACTTGTAAACGATTATTATTTTTTGTTTGTTAATATTTTTATATTAATTAATAATAATAATAATAATAATAATAATATTGCTAAAGTGTTATTAATCAAATGAAAAAAAAGAAAAAAACATTTTAATGTATATTCGGTTGTTGTTATTATTATTAATGAAAAATTTGATCAAAAGATTTTCATATAAACCACAATTCTTATTGAATTATTTATATTCCAGGTCAGTTATATTTAAACGCATTCCAAGAGGATAAAAAAAAAAAGAAAATTACGAGATTTAAAAAATATTCCTAATTATGAGGAATAATTTAATGTTTATCTGTTAAATGTAGTCGCGATAGTATATATCCTCATTTAAAATTCTCATCTTTCTTTTGTAAAACTAGTTTTACAAAAGTGGCACCGATTTAATAGGACGTACATAAATGATAATCAATTTGAAATGTTTATCCTCTTTTATCTCTTTTATATTTATTACTTCGCGTTTAAACAAATCGAAACGAAAAGAAGAAACGAATATTTTTTTTTTTTTTTTGGCAAATAACGAACAAATAAATGGACGAAATAAAACGTTGAATTAATGTCAACGTTTTATCTGAACATTCTTACATATATATATATATATGTTTTCTTTTCCAAAATTATTCAAGAAAAAATAAGAATTTTTTTTTTACATCCGTGTTACCGTAAAAAACAAGAAAAGAAAAAAACATTTTAAATCTTTGCGTGTAATAAATAAATAAATCATAAGTAATCGAGAGAGAGTTCAAATTACGAATAACACGATTTTGTTTGTAATAAAATTAACAATAATAATACTAATTATTATTATTATTATTATTATTACTGTAATTATTATACATTGTTGAGAATAAAATAACACGCGTGTATTATGTATTATTAAAGATAAATAGAATTTAATTATAAATTCAATGTTCTAATTATTATACACACATACATACATACATAGACACGTTAAAACAACGTATAACAACGTTATGAATAAATTAGTTAGCGTTAGAAAGACAATAAATATTTATTTATACAACAATAATAATAATAATAATAATAATAATATTAAACATAACGTTTATGATATATCATTTGCATTTGCACTGTCGATAATAATGAAAATAAATTATTGTTAAGTACAAAAATAAATATTTGTTTCTATATATATATATATATATATATAGCGAGGGAAAGTCGTGTTTACTTTGATTACTCATCGATACATCGCTACACTTTGTTTAATCTTCTTATGAACTTTTTTGTTTTAAATGTTTCATACAAATATTATCGTACAAATGTTGTTCTGGTTTTAGATAAAAAAAAAAAAGAAAAAAAAAATATAAAAATAATCAGAACAAAGTATCTCAAAAATTACATCTTTCCTTATGATAACGATGTCGTGTCATGCATAATAATAAAAGAGAAAAAGAAAAAGGAATAAGAGAGAAAAGAAAAAGAAAAAAAAAAAATGAGTGCAATTTATCGTAGATGTGAAAGATAGTCATCAGCTCGTTACGCGTCCGTAATTCAGTTCGTCATAGTGCGTAAACAGTCTCTATTACTAGTCCTAATGTTATGACAAATTGACAAGGTGGGATTACGTTTTTTACTCGAATTTTCAAAATATCGAAGTTAAAACAACGAAGAGAAAAAATTACAAAAAAAAAATAAATAATAAAGCAATAAATAATAGAAAAATAGTGAAACGTGGAAAAGAAAGAAAGAAAGAAAGAAAGAAAGAAAGAAAGAAAGAAAAACTAAATAAATAAATAATTAATTAATTAAATAAATAAACAAGGTAAACGCGTGGAGTAATCAAAGTAAAAAAATAGAATTAATGTTACAAAAAAAAAAAAAAGAAATGAATTAAATTATGCGAATTGAATCCGTAAATTTCGTTGACTTAAAACCCCCCGTCATCCCCCTCTCCCACTCTCCCCCACTCCCCAAATCTTTCTTTCTCGTCTTCTTATTTTTATTTGACATGAGCGGAATAAGCCAATTCATGAGAAGAAGAAGAAGAAGAGGAAGAAGAATCAATCCCATGATTAGATGACTGACCATGGAAATTTCTTGCCCATCCACTTGAATAACTATCACCGTGTCCATGATCGGCACTGTATGTATGACTGGCTGAATGATGGGGATGTGCAACTACCTCGTACGTAACGTGTTTTTGTTGTGAAAATAATTTCTTAAGACCGATGATACTGGCCAATAGCAATGCAATTTTCGAAAGCAGAAGAGCTTTACCGACCAACAGTGCCAATGCTTTGAATGCCAATCCAGCGATTACGCCAATTTTCAATACTGCTGCTGCCATCAATGGTCCCATGTTGTTATTCTTTTTACCACGACCTAAAAAACAAAATTAAGAGATACAACAATCAATATCGGAAATATTTTTTATTTTTAACTAACACCTCCAAGTCCCCATTTTCCTGTTGTATCATCAAATTTAGTTGATAGTCAAAAGGATATAATTTTTAAAATATATATGTAACTAAGATTAACTATATAACTATATTTATAAAAATATAACTATAATATCTAGTTACACATATATATATATATTTATTAGTAATTTTAATTTAATTTAAAATTTGTTTATAAAATTAACATATTAATATTATTATATATATTTAGTTAAATTAAATTACATTAAAATAAATGATATTAAATTTATAGACATTAATTAAATTAAGAAAAAAAAAGCAATATTACCATCTTGAACAACATTATTGTCAGCACGTTCAATGGTTAAACCAAAATTAAGGGATCCACTTTCATCCTCAGATGCAGAAACGACAACGTCATTTTCCGGTAAGATTCTCCACTTGATGCTTCTCGATTTGACAAATGCATAAGCTTTATTTGCAACCATATTAAGTACTTCAGTTTCATCGTCAGTACTTCTTCCAACTTCGTATGAGATAAAATCTTCATTAGCTTGTCCAGTTTTTCTTATTTCAACGTCATCCGTTAATTCGATGGATGCTTTTTTCAATAATTTATTCATATACGTAACTAATTTCAACATGACGCAGCTGCTAATGTCATTTTGCGAACACTTGTTGTTTAACTTTCTTAACAATTCTTCTTCATATTTCACACGATCGATCATCGTCACGGATTGTTGTTGCTGCTGCTGTTGCTGTTGCTGTTGCTGATGCTGTTGCTCAATTACGCTGATTTTGTCCAGTTTTTTCTCCAAAGGATTAGCCAAACTCACGACGCATAATGCGTACATCGTTAAACATCCTAAAATTGTCCTCATTTTGTTCTGAAAGAAAAAATTGAAAAAAAAAAAAAACAAACAATACAAAATAATGAAGTATACAAACACATCGATCAAAATAATATCAAAATGATCAAAAGAAATCACAAAGAAAAAAAATAACGATTCAATTTGTCAGATAAATTTTTGTAAAAACAAATGAGAAAAATAATTTATAATTATAATAAATAATAATATGAAATTAGATAACATATTATCTAAAATAAAATGACTGTCAGATGTATTTTGATTAAACTGATATTAAAAATCGAATTTCTGACAAATATCAAAAATCATCTACAATTATAATACATAATAATACAAAATTAGATAAAAAATATTCTAAATAACAATAATATCTACAATATTATAGATTATTAATAACATATAATACTTAAAATAATAATTGTGTGTAATTACTCACCCCCATTGAGTTTGTGTATTCTTAATGGTTATCTCGTAGATTGTAAAAAGAACAAAAAATTAGGATAAAATCCAGATGAGTTGATAATGATGTACAGAGACGACTTGTGATAGTGTTGTGATTTTGATATCACGCTCGATGCGTGGAATGAGCGTGGCGAGGCGTCTGAACCCGCGTCATCGCAACGTCTACTTTATATAGGTAAGATCACCTCCTGACTAGAGAGTAGTAGTAGTAGTAGTAGTAGTAGTCTCTAGGTGAGTATATACCACTAACAAAGAGGTATATGGCAAACGCCTTCTTCTTGGTGGGCCACCTCCTGCAGGAGGTATGCGAAACACTTAGTGAGGGAGGAACACGTATAGTTTCCATTTCCTACTTTAATTGGAAAAGGACAAAACAAGAAATACTAGAAGGAGAAGAAGAAGAAGAAGAAGAAGAAGAAGAAGAAGAAAAGCAAGCAGGAGCTACTAAGCAAGGATAGAAGGAGGTGGTGGTGGTGGTGGTGATGGTGGTGGAAAGGAGAAATAGTTGTAGTAGTAGTGGCTTTTGCTTGCTATCATAGTGCCAATTATTTCTCAGTATTGGTATTATCCATGTATTAAAACAACATGTACGTTAATACTTATGGTTTGTTATAATGGTAGTGGTTATGGTGGGACGTAAGACTCTCTTCTCAGTGGATTAATCTCGTTGCGGAAGAGAGAATGAAGACCTGGGTATATACCAAGGTGAGGACACTCGAGCAAACTGGTTCTTTCATCCATCCATTGCACATACAACACAGATGCACACTACTAACAGCTACGAGAACACTCCTCTATGCCATATATAGGGATATTAAGGTCTTACCATAAGAACCAACCTTCAAGATATTATTATTGGTTCTCCACCTCCCCTAACACTACTCCCCCACCTTTAACCTCAGAGAGTTTCATGTATTTGTATTTGTATAAGCATGCATTGTATACGTTTAGTTGTTTATCCTAAAACAATCGGTGTAGTGTCTACTAACATCGAAGAACTCATCATCGACTCCCCATCATCACCATCATCATCATCATCATCATCATCGCGAGAACCGTGTCACAAATGTGGAGCAAGCGAGTTCCATCCATCCAGATCAAAAGACTCGTGTATATGCACCTTCTCATACGCGCATGCGTATCATGAATCTTACTTATTTTTTATCCTTTTGATAAATAATTGGATTTATTAATTGATTATTTTCGAAATTTTTTTGTTAGCCATCCAGATAATATTGTAACAAATTTAAGTATTAAAATATTCAATGGGGGAAAAGGATAACGAAAGTATTCTTCTTCTTCTTTTTCTTCTTCTTCTTCACGTGTATAAAAGATATTAGCTTAAAGATAATCTAGAAAGCGTTGTCAGTAGGTCGTCATTGATCTCGGAACCGAAAGTCATCTGAAAGTATGAAATAATATTAATAATGTATTCTTAAATAATGCAATACTATAAAAAAGAAGAAAAATGATTAATAATGTTAAACAAATGTTTTAAATGAATCATCTACCGGAGATGAAATGATGAAGAATTGAAAAGCAAAAAATAAGATACACCTAAGGGAAGATGATGGTTAAACTGCTTGACTCGTTTTCGAATCCGGTTAAGTTTCTTCCACCTAAGAAACCGCTTTCACGCAAGATCGTGGAGGTTAAACCACGTCGCCAAGCTTCTGTGTCTCTTGGAAAGCTCTCTTAGGCTAACAGATTTAATGGCTATCTATCATATATTAGTTCTTCTCATAATCCACACACACCTTCGATAGAAATTCAAATACTTGGCCTCATCATTATCATCATCATCATCATCATTGTCATTATTATCATCGTCATCATCCTTGTTGTACAAAAAAAGTCCAAGATAGTTGTATTTCAAGTACTTTCAAGTATTTAGAACCAACCGTTACATTGTTCGAATTCCAATTGGAATTATTATTCATGGATATATTAGTATAATTTGACTATGATAATAACAGGTTTATACGAACAATCGTGATTATCATTATACGTGGGTGACTACTTTCTAATTGGTCGTATACATTTTTTTTTTTTTTTTTTTTTTTACTAAATTATGATTATTTTATCTAAAAATGTTGGTTTCTTATTTGATTTCTTTCGTTACAAACACATATATTCATCGAAGTTTTTTTTTTATTTATTATTTTATTGCATTGAAATATATAGATTTAGAATATTTTATAAAATTATTGATTATGTATTAATTTATTAATATTTAAAAATTTATCATAAATATATAAATTATTATAAATATACAAATTAATATAATATAATATATTATAATAATATATATATATATATATAATAATTATAATATAATAATATATATTATAATATATGTAAATATTAATAAATAATTTAATAATATTTAAAAATTATTATTTTATTAATAATTTTATAAAAAAAATATATATTTAAATTAAGTTACAATTTTTCTCATATTTTTTATACTAATTCTTTTCTTCCCCCATGATAATATATAATTTTCTTTTTTTATTATAAGAAAATATATAAAAAAAAAGGTCCTATTTATTATATATAAAAAAGGTTCAATTAATTTCATACTTTAATGATTGTTAAAATAATTTAACATAACACAAAACATTTTCATTGATAAATTAACGTAACGAGACACTCACGTACAATTAATCGTTATACTGTTTTATTTAATTTCATTTAATTTCATTCAATTTTATGGTTCACTTTTTTTATATTGATATTGACAAATAATCCTGATCGCAGGATTATTCTCTCTGTTAGTAGAGAAATTCAAGAAATTCTTTCTTGACCTTAATTCTCTCTCTCTCTCTCTCTTTCTTTCTTTCTTTCTTCCTATTTAACGTTGTTAAATGTTAAATATCTTTAACGTGTATTACACGTTCTTATATGTATCATGATATTCACGCAAAAAAAAAAAAAAAGAAAAATGAAACAAAAAGAAAAAAAAAAAAAATAATCCTTATGTACGAACGGTTTAACGCTACGGTGCTTTGGAAGGTTAATTTGATTCGTTCGTAATAATAAAATTTAGAAAACGTGAAAATTAATGAAAATATTAACAATATAGATAATAAAAAATTTGAGATCAAATTTTTGTGGTTTTTTTTTCTCTTTTTTTTTTCGAAGAAAACAAAATATCTTTTGCAAAAGAAAAAGAAAAAAAAAAGAAGAAAAAGTAAAAAAAAAAAAATCAAGTGGCATAATTGTCATCAAAGTTTCGTATCTTTTTCGAGAAAAGAAAAAAAAAAACAAAAAATGTCTTTTGCAAAAAAGAAAAAAAAAAGAAAAAATTCAAGATCAATGTTTCGTGTCTTAGTTTCGAAGAAAACAAAATATCTTTTGCAAAAGAAAATAAAGAAAATAAAGAAAAAAAAAAAAAAAAGTTAACTGGCATAATTCTAATCACGAGTTTTGTCTTTTTCAAGAACAAGAAAATTTCTTTTGCCAAAGAAAAGAAAAGAAAAGAAAAGAATAAGAAAAAAAATGTGAGAAAAAAGTCAAGTGGCATAATTCTCGTAAGAATTTCCACGGACTTTCCGTTCTGGCATTTTCCGTGTTACCGCCCCGTCTACCAACGGCTATCCACTTCCGGTCTTCTCGAACGATCGAGGCCACTTGGTCAACGGATCCGTTCTAACCGATTCTTTGGATCGCAACAGTGAGAATCATATCAACCGAGTTCTCTACCTCTCTTATTTTCTCTTCTCTTTTATTCTCTTTTCTTTTCTTTTCTTTTCTTCTCTTCTCTTCTCTTCTCTTCGTGCACGGATATGTTCTTCGTCTATTACCCTTATGCGTTTAAAGAAACATAAAATGGATGAGAAACATGATTATTTTTCTTCTCAGTTATTTTCACACCAAGATTGGTGAAACTAATTCTATTGGATGTTGTTTTATTATAATCTGGACCAAAATATTTTTAATCTTCACTGTTATAATTTTTATTATTTTTTTTTTTTTTTTTTAATATACCTTTTATATTTTAATTAATCCAAAAATTATTATATAATTAATACAAAATAAATATATATATATTAGGTATAAATTAAATATACTATTATTATCTATATCTATATCTATATATAAATATATATATATATATATTTTTTTTTATTATTTATTAATTTTTAATATTTAATTATTTTAATTTATTATAATAACTTTAATTTATTTATATATAATATTAATTTATTATACATAAATAAATTTATAATATTATACTATATATCAATATATCTTAAAATATATAAATTACGTGTCACACGTTGTTTGTCCGCAATGAACTCCTAAACTACTTAACCGATTTAAATAAAATTTTGTACACTGTATGCAGTTTCATTCAACTTGAAAGATAGGATAGTTTATATCTCAATTTATAATTCTCAATATTATTTTATTGCGAAAGACGTGTGTATCGGACTGATTGTGAGCCACAGCAACGCCTGGCGGGGCATCCCTAGTATTATATATAATATTGTAACATTATAAATTTATTTATTATTTTATATAAATATATATTAAAAATAATATAATTAAATTTAGGTAAATATATATTATTTATTAGTATTAATTGGCAATAGGAATTCGAAAGTTCATTGGATTTTTCCATTCGCGGTCTTCGTATCCTATTTCTCTTTCAGGATATATTATTTATATAATATATAAATTAATATATTAATATTTGTAATATATAAATTTAATTTAGTATTAATACAGAGTACAATAATTGATAAAATATACACAAAATTTGCAATATCACAATATATAATAATTAATAAAAAAAAGAAACAATTAAAAAAATAATTATTTCCAATGATTTATTACCAAATTATTACCAAATTAGTTAAAAAAAAAAAAAAAAATGTATTTATTAATTATCATTTTCTCTGGAATAATTTTCACGGTAACATAAAAAAAAGAAATCTAAATCTAATAACGGATGTTACCTGATTGTATTGACTTTAATTTATCTTAGGAAGATTGAGATAGAAATAATTAGATAAAATATAATTATCGTGTATAATTTTGATTTGTTAAATTTGTTTTATGATAAAAAAAAAACATAATGAATATTGTCATATTTTCACAAATTAAATGAATCCAAAATTTATGGAAAAACATTTGAAGGATCAATCATTGAAAAAAAAAAAAAATGATTATTTTTTATTATTTATAAGATTAATATTAATCATATATTATTTTCTATAGTAGTATAAATAATACATGAGTATTTTCTAATAATAAAATATCTAAGGAGAACGCGAAATATCAATTGGAAATCGAAATTCGTCTTTATCCAATTCTCACTAGTGAAAGATAAACGAACCTAACTACTCGATCCACATTCGCAACGAGTATAAACATAAATTAGACGCTTTCGTTCATATCCGGAGAAAGTACATTGCAATAATCTAATCTATGGACGATGACTATCACGATTGTTATTAAAAAAAAAATAAAATAAAATAAAATAAAAAATAAAAATTACATTTTCGTGCTTGAATTGAAAAAAAGAAAAAAAATTGTTGTTAACCCAATTTCATCAAATTGGATCACCAATAATCAAATTAAAAAAAAATAAATAAAACAACAACAACAAAATTATTCATTATCAACAAATGAAAATAATCTTACTTATAATTAATAATTAATCAAACTGTGTGTGTGTGTGTGTGTGTGTGTGTGTGTGGTGTTCTAAAAATAATATTTAATAATTGTATATTACACTCATGGAAAAAAAATGAATGATTGTTAAGTATATCACCACTAATTTAAAAAAGTGGAATAATTTGTTATGGTTTATTCTCATATTTTTCACAATATTATTAATTTTTATATTTTTTTTTTTCTTTCAAATATAATAAATACGTATTAGTGTCATTTTATATAAAAAAAAAACTTTGTATTTAAATAATTGTTACGTTTCAAGAGAAATGAAATAATCATTGGATCACATTGAAAGGAACATACTTATAACAAAATTACTATTACATTATCATTATTAACATATAGCTCATTAAATCTGACCTATAGTTACATACATATATTTAAACTTATTATTTCGTTAAGCTTACGTTTAACGTTTAAACTATTATTAACTTATAAAATGTGTGTACGTAATATTATATAAAAAAAAAATAATATATATATATACATGTATGTGTATGTGTATTCGTTGTTCATGGATTTGCTCGAGAAAACTATTTAACAAACATTTGTAAGAAGAGTATGACATTTACAGTAATTCATTAATTATTATATTAGAGATTATTCGGAAAGTAATTTCTATTTTGTTTGTTTTTTTGTTTTTTGAATAAATAAAAGATCATTGAATGTTTATTGATGCATCTATTCAATTGAAATTATTGGCTCATATAATTTTGATATATATATGTGTTCACTTTCCGAAAAATCAATTATGCAAATATTTACATTCAGTATTGTTTAATATTACTGTACACGAAAAATTATGGACATAATATAATTATTAAACTATATATAAATGATATTAATAATAATTATGTTTAATATACCACATCTAAATTGAATTCGAATTTGAAATTTGAATCTTTAGAAATCGATTGATGTAATTTAATTCATAATTCGAAATTTGTTTTTGTTCTTCTTCTTTTTTTTTTTTTTTTAAATAAATTAGAACCTCCAGTATCCAAAATATGATTATTCAATTAAAATATTTTTCGTATAATAAAACATTAATAATTATCATTTTTTGTGAGTTCGTATTTAAAAAAAAGAAAAAAGAAAGAAACTGATAAGAAAATTAAATGTTTGCAATATAAATATATGGAAAATTAATAATAATAAAAAATATAAATAAATTAAAAAAAAAATGTAATATCGTACAAATAATTATTACATTTATGAGTATTTGATTTGATAATAAATAATAATACAAATAAAAAAAATGTATGCACAATGTTCGAATACTGAAGATTCCATTGTGTGTGTTTGCATAATAATAATAAAAATAAATAATAATCTATCTCTTTTTTTGCGATTGATATTTGCGATAACCTTGATAGGCAAGATCTTGTCCAAATGACACAGTGTCACCATGATAATTTCCATCATAATCTGGATGATGATTTGCGTAAGGATAATGACCAGGAGGTTCCCTGTAATAAGGGTAACCAATACCACTTTGACTGTATATCGGTGGTTGATAATTTTGTGGTTTGTATAATTTTAAAAATCCTATAACACCTGGTATTACAATTGCCAAAAGTGCTAAGAATTTTTTGAATGATACCAATCCAAATATCAATGGTAAAAATAACAATAATTTCAGTTTGAATAGTTTCAATATTATTAACATTGGTAATAATAATTTTCGAAAACGATGACGAGCTGAAAAAAAAAAAATAAAATAATAAAAATAATTAAAAGTATTAAGTAAATTTGTAATGAACTTTTAACTAACACACGCGACAACGTGATTCGTTTAAAAAAAAAAAAAAAAAAGAAAAAAAATAGTAAAATGCTAAAATTTGATTTATATCTATATAATGTAATTTCATATTAATTTATTTACAAACCAATGAGAAAATACTCACAAAAAAGTGAATCCTTTTTATCTTCCAATGTATCTAACTCGCCGACAATTTCATCTATGAATCTAGGCGAATAACTATCATTGTCACCTGTCTCGGATAACGGAACATTAATTTCAATAGCCATTGTCTTAACAAATTTTTCCATTTTTCTCAATGCAAATTTAACCAATTGATCCCATTCCGAATCGTCGGATCTAAATATTATAAAAAAAAAAATAAATAAATAAATAAAATTATTATTATAAATTACATGAAACTTTGATGTACATACATGATTTACAAAATATTACAATGACATTATGATTATAAATAAATAAATGCAAATCATAAATAATTGATTTACCTAGCTTCAGTTGAATATTCGTAAGGTTGACGATTAACATCAGCAACCACTTGACGTGACATTCTTACAACGTTTACATTATCATTCAAAGTATAAGCCGTTTGATCGAAAAATTCGGAAAACGAGGTGAGTGCTTGAGATTTGAAACATTCGGCAAGTTCACCTGTCAAACAATCTTTGTTAATTTTAGCCAAATATGGATCAGTGTTGCTTCCTGTTCCAAGACCGATCCAATCGAATAAATTTTTTCCTTGACGTGTTGTTGTTCCATTGAAAAATCTCACATTATTTTGTTGCGACTCGAAGTTACCTTAAAACATAATACAATTATAAATTTTAATAACAATTATTATTTCAATTTTACAATAAAATCATTAAAATATGTATCAATGATCCTTTGATTAATATTAAATAACAAATCAACAATAATGTTTAAAATTATTAAATAAAATAAAATATAAATTATTATTTAATATATTAAAAGATGAATTTTTTGAACGTAGAATTTGTTTTACAGAAAAATTATTAAATAAAAAAAACAAAAAGACCCGATGACGAATCGTGGTGAAATTTTGTTGTTGTTGTAAGAATTGAACATAGTTTTTAATAATAATAATAATAATAAATTAGGCTATAGATTTACCATTATTACCACCACCTGACATTTCGTCACCACCAGCTTTCTCATCAACAAAGGTAACTCTTTCACCTGTAGATTGGCTACGTATCAACTGCGGAGTGGTGGATAAAAGCAGACTGCAGCAGCTTACCAACAATCGCACCAATCGCATTCTGTCTCGATTAACTTTCGCTGGTATCTGAAATAACAATTTTTTTGTTTTTATTATCATACGATTTATTATCATTTCACAATGTTGATTATTAACTTGTTTTAATTATTGTTTTTATTATTGTCTTCGAAAACCCACAAGACAATTTTACAATTACAATGAATAAAATGACAAACTAAAAAAGACACATCTGTGATGAAAAAAAAA
>NW_015148984.1:858386-886724 GCF_001465965.1 Polistes dominula
AAAAAAAAAAAAAACATTTTCATGATAAATTTAACGTAATAATAATTAAACAAATGACACTAATCTCGTAATAAACTTAAACAACAATTTGTTATATATCATCCGATGAAACTTTCTCATTTTGTTCTTTTCTTTTTTGTTTTTTTTTTTTTAATTGATTTCAAAAAAGATTAAAAATCAAAATATAAGAAAAGTATCGAATTAAACTCTTACGTGTTTTAATTGAGATTTTTTGTTATAAACTAACGTCATACACAATACATTTGAATCGGCATAGTGTCCACAAACTTCGAATCACTAAGTTTCGTGTTTCTTACAAATCTTTCACTGTAAAACGAACGTGTTAGTCACGAAGGAAAGACTCGGACTATTCGCTGTGAGTCTTGTAAGTGCCGTTAGTCCTAAAGGACCAATCAGAATGTCAGGATGATCACGGTAAATAATGCCGGTGCAAGTTCTCACGTACGCACACCTGACGATACGCATTGAAATACATTTGGTGTCGTTCACTTTGAATAAATATCAACAAGGTTATCGACATTTTAACACAAATTCAATTATTTTCAAATTAATTGAAAAGATATATTTATTTATATAATATATATGTTCGTTCTTTAGGAATTCAATTTTGTAAATGAATTTCAATTATTATTCAATTTGTTTACACAATTATCAATTATTTATCACATCCATTATCAAACCACGAAATTAGAAGAATTTTATCGTTACATTTTTTAATTATATATATATATATTATTTTAAATTTGTTAGATAAATAAAACAATAATTAAATTGTTAATATTATTTTCAAAATGGCGCCAGTACGTCTAGTTACCTTTTATCTAGTAATAAATCGTATAACGCATCGTTGCAAAAAAGGATGAAATTAAATTGGCACTACTGTTATTTAAATAAAATCTTCATCATTGTATTAAATTTAAACAAATAAAAATCTATCCGTTTGATAACAATTAATAACAATTTTAAAAATCATAATTTAAAAATCATCATTGAAACATATCACACGTAAAACAATTGAATGTTGTTGATCATCAAACGTTTAAATTATTAATAATAAAAAATAAAAATAAAAATAAAAGTAATAAAAAAAATTGTACAAATCGTAAAATTCTTTAAATATTGTTTGTTCAAATAATATTACTGCACTATAATTATAATAATTTAAATAATAACTTTGATCGTATAACTTATCATTGTAAATTTGATATATTTAACGATAATAACAAAAATATATCGGTTATTCAAATAATATACTTTATTACAATTATATATTAATTATATTAATAAATAATTATGATTATTATAACTTACCATTGAATTTGATATATTTAACAATAATAATAATAATAAAATAAAACAAATAAAATGAGATGTGTACTGATAGGAAGCAAAATGAATTCAACATGTGAGCCGGTGAGTGGCTGTTGCATTTATACGTCAGTGCGGTCCAGTTTTAAGGAGAGGGAAGAATCCGTAGGACGTAAGAGAAGAATAAAAATGAAGTATTAAAAAAAATATTGAAAAGTGAAAGTGACCCCGGATATAGGACCGGAACCTCCTATGAGGAGATACGAGAGATCTTATTAGAAAAGAAGAAGAAGACGAAGAGTGAAATACACAAACTTTCCTTTACGCAACTTGATGTTCAACGTATGCGTCATCATCGACCCCAACCCGCCCCCCCCCATTCCCCTCCTCTTACGTAAATATTATTTGAACACATTGTTTATAATTATATTCTGTTTAAAAAAAAAAAAAAAAAGAATCTTTTTTTCTTTCAACTTATTTAAATATATCGTCGATATATTTTTATAGAAAATAAGAAGAAGAAAAAATAACATTACATTGAAAAACAATAGAAATGTTTTCATTTTAAAAACACAAGTATTCTTTTTTTTCTTTTTTTTTTTTCAAATTAATAATTCATTTTTATATATTTTGTTTTTTTTTTGTTAACAACCTCTGTATGTTTAATTTCATATTATTTATCTTATGGAATTATATATTTGTTTGGAGAAAAAAAAATAATAATATACAAAATTAGATTTTGTTTGTCAAAGGATGAATCGAGACACAATATTATGGAATTGTTAATTGAAATATTGTAAAATAATTTGAACGATATTAAGAAATTTTTGAAAACTCAATTAATAGCAAATAGTTTAACGATAGTAATCATATAATATGTTTGTTAATTTATATAATATATAATATATATACTAATATAATATATATTAATATATAAATTTTATATATTATATAATATAACAAAGGATCACACACACACACACATAAAAATATTTTCTATATAACACAATAAAATAAAATAAAATAATATTGTACACATATTGTGTAAATGAAAAATCTAAACGACTAATCTCATATTAATTATATAAAATTGAATTGTGTGTATATCTAAACAATAAACATTCGTTGTAAATTTCTATTTCCATTATTTAACAATGCATTTAATTTCATATTATATTTTCATCCAGTTAGATTTTATTTTCATTATAAATATTTCATTCATAGATAACATCTTGAATAATTAACAACTTAAACAAAACAATATCATTGATCGAAAACAATTCGATCATTAATTTCATTTTTATTTATCATCAAATCAAAACACAAATGAGACAATATACAAATTATTTATAAATTGAATTGTAAAAATTTGGAATTTAAATTAAAAAAAAAAAAAAAAAAAAAAACAGAAAAATCAACGTATTCTAATTCAACTTAAACTGTACAATTAATTAGTATACCTGTACATCCATTCAAATGTTGATCTTACGTGTGATAATTAAAACGTAATACACACACACATTAATAACATCACACAAAACAGAAATTAAATCTAATTCTTATTAAAATGAACTAATTGTAAATTGATATTCGTTTATCAAGCACACACAACCGTGCACCCACGTCGTATGTTTTATTATTTGTTAATAAATAAATAACAATTAGTCAAACTTACATTAGAACAATGATCATCGTAATAATTTTTTTCTCGAGTAATTTTGCAAGATTAATTATATTCCATTAAGAAAAAAAAAAAACAATAAAATTATGCATGATCATATAAAATCAATTATTTAATGTTTTAACGATCAAAATTATATTATTATACAAAAAAAAAAAAAAAACAATATTTATTTCGATTATAAAACATATTGTAAAAATACAAAATCGAATTTAATCGAATTGTATTCCCTTAAAATGATTCAAATAAAATTTGAATTCAAATAAAATGTTCGATATAAAATTTCTAATAAAAATATCACTAAAATAAATCGAAATAAATCTAATTTATGTTAGAAAACAAATAACAAAATATAATAAATAATTCAAAAGTAAATAATAAATGAAATATCGAGTTTGTCGAGACATTCGCGGTATTTTTACAAAAGAAAACCAAAATAAAAATAAAAAAATACTTTAATAATCGAGTTCATCACTTTTTGTCGTCCGTACCACAAAAAATAATTAATCTAATCATTTTTTTATTGTAATGAAAAAAAAAAACAAAAAAAAAACAAGAAAATATCGCGAACGTAGTATTTATCTTTCAAAAGAAGATACTTATTATAATAGATCCGGAAACTGTTTTCCTGTTACTGTAAAGGATCGCACAATACCGCATACAGATAACGGGTTATTGTAACGATGTCATCTGTAAATATAGTAACGATCATCAACCTATTAGAACAGTTCGTTCTTTTCAAGAAATCAATGTGTCAAGAGAAACGTTTTGAAAGATTTTTTTTTTTACATAAAAATAAATAAAAACAAAAAATGAAGTATCTTTTAAATTTACAAACATGAACGACGAATGTATAATAAGTTCTGTTAGATCGCCTCCTAATCACACGGCCTTGATTATATCTAACGATGAAACTAATCCTATCCGTAGAATGTAATTTGACGTAATCTTCTTTTATTTTTTGCAATTAACGTCATCTTAAATCATCCTAGGTTACCTGATTTCAGTTTTGTTTGTTTGTTTGTTTGTTTGTCTGTTTTTTTTTTTTTTTTCATTAAGAAATATATAAATCTCTCAGTTATATTTTAATTAACCCTTCAAGTGCTATATATAATTATATATATATTAAATGATATTTAGAAATAAAAACTTTAATTATTAAATATAATTTTTGTATTATTAGAGAATCTAGTTAATAATAAATGATTTCGTTCATACAAAACATTTTAGTTCAAAGTATTTAGCACTGAAAGGGTTAAGAAAAAAAAAATGATTTCTTTTTGTTTTTTTTTTTTTTTTAATTTGTTTAAAATAAATAATAACTCTTCTAACATTGTTTCTAATTTTTGATCAAAGTTTCAAAGTTTTCTAGCGTGTACGAGTTTATCGATATCCTGATACGTAGCAAGCATAGCTTGATTTTGTTTAAGACTTTGATCTTCCCTAGCAGTTGGACAATTGTTATAATCATCCTCACAATTGATACCATCTTGACCATCTTTAGCTGCCTTCATATAACGGAAAAATCTCAATACGTCTGGATTATCGCTCGCTGGTTTTCTCAATTCGTTTAATTCTCTCGATAATTGTGCCGATACGAGATTAGAATAAGGTGCATATCTTGCAGGACTTCTGTACATAGCACAAACTGCATATTCTCTGCAACCTTCTGTGGTATGACCCAGTCGATAGAATACAGCATCCAATCGTGATAATAATGGCGAGTAGAAAGGGTCGTAATTCGTCAGGAGCAACGAGCTTGTTGGAATCTCGTGAAATACCTGTTCTCAACACAGTTATGTGTCAATTAAAATAAAAATTAGAAAAAAAAAACAACAACAACAAATTAATTCAATTATATTGTACACCATTAGTTAGAAAAACCTGAAGTAGTAATTTTTATATGCATAAATAAAAAATGGAGAACAAAATTAATGATGGACGAGAAAAATATTGATATATATATAATTGAAAATAAAAAGAAAAAAAAAAAAAGAAGAAGAAGAAGAAGAAAGATATTCAATATATTTTGTTAAAGTGGAACACACGTGTAATACCTGTGTCTCAACCCAGAATTAATAAAAAAAAAAAGAAGAAAAAAAGAAAAAGAAGCCGGATACGTATCTACAACAAGTCAATTAGTATTCACGAACATTATATTGATTGGATGATATCGAAATGAAACATCAAACAGTTTAGTGAAAAATAATGTTTAACAAAATTATGAGATAAATAACACGAGGATGTATTTTAAATGTGCCTAACGGTAACTGTCGTAAGCATTACGAAGCAATTTTCAATCTTTCTAAAGATTGTAACACTTGTTATTAATCATCAAGTTAACAACTCGGCTATCCTTTATTATCATCATCATCATCATCATCAACATGAATTTATTGACCGGTAACAACGTCTTGTATTCTAATTTCTCCTTCTTCTATTCTTTTTTCTTTTTTTTTTTTTTTTTTTTTTCTCCTTCTTCTATTCTTTTTTCTTTTTTTTTTTTTTTTGAGATCTGATTCTGATTGATGACAATTTTTTAATAGTATGAGTCTGATCGAATGAAAAAAGAAAATAAAAAAAAAAAAACAAAAAATTAAGCGTAATTAATCACTCGCCTTGAAATCCTGTTTCTTCGTGAAACCTTGTGCCGCGTGTCTCATATAATAACGATTTGATATCGTATTAGCATTATTGGCGTATGAAGGATCAACGAACGAATATCTAGAAGCTATTTCAGGATTTTTTTGAGACTGCATCATATTTTCATCGTACAACGTGGAAGCTGGTAGAGTTCCGACTGGTTGTCGTGTCAAATAATCATCGTTGTACAAATCCGTATTGTCCTTAAATTCGAAATTTTCCTCGGGTGCTACGGTTGCTGTTTGAGACGATTGCGTAAATGACGATACACCTGAGAAAAAAAAAAGCAAAGAAAAAAAAATGTCACCGAATAAAAAATATCTTTCCCTATTTAATATCTTTTCTTTAAACCATTCGATTTTTATCAATGCAACGATTAGGGTGAACCAAAAAGTTCGTGCATTTTTTTGTGATTTAATTTGTATTAATATTTATTTTTTATTTTTATTAATATTTTACAAATTAATTTTACAAAAAACCTAACCGAATTTCAATCCATTTATGATGCAATTTTCAATTTAAATTTCAAACCCCATTTCAATGCACGTGTCTTTTGGTATTTTTGGTCAATTAAATATTCTAAATTTTGTTCTAATCAATGATCACAGATTATTATAATTATTATTGTTATTATAATTAATTAAATTAGAAAATTCTTACCTTTTCCAACGATATTACCAATACTTCCAATAATGCTCGGTAAGAATAATGCTAGTAATACGCTTTTAAGTATTTGCACGCCAAAGAACAGTGGTAACAAGAGCTTCTTCAGGCCAAATGCTAGAAAACCAAGTCCGAATCCTGTTAAAAAGGAACTCTTTCCCTGAAAGAGGGCTGAAAGCAAAAGTACCAGCCGATTAAAGCCTGCCAAGTTAGTCCTGTTAGCCATGCCGCAAAATCAGCTTTGGATTATCATTCCTTCTTCTCCACCTCCTTCTTCTCCTCCTCACTTCATTTTATATTTTCCTTCTCTATGCTTCCCCTACTTTCGTCTCATCTCCAAACGCAGAATTATTCAACAATTTTTTCAACACCCATCTAAAGCAATCTCCGTTATGCCAATTATTATCCCCTACGTTAAGCCGAATTTTATTATAACCCATAAAAAAAAAAAAGCCAAATTAAATAATTAATGCGTGTTTTATTTTGCAATTTTATTCTAAAAAAAAAAAAAAAAAACTATTCAATGAAACATTGTTAACACGTTCGGTACGAAATTGTTTGATTTTTTAATTTTTTTTATGTAATATATAATATTTTATCTATTATTATTTTTATACTATTTTTTTCACTAGGGGTGCTCCGCCACGCGTTGATGTGGCTCACAATCAGTCCGATACACGCGTATTTAAGTCAACGAATTACCTTACACCGCCATCTGTTATAAACTAAGAGATATAAACTATCCTATCTTTCAAGTTGGATGAAATTGCACACAGTGTGCAAAATTTTATTCAAATCGGTTTAGTAGTTTAGGAGTCCATTGCGTACAAACAACGTGACACGTAATTTATATATACTAACATTACATTTATTATATTAATAAATTATATATACTATATATTATATGTATATAATATTATATAATAATTGTATATGAGATTAGAGTGTTATACGAAAAACGTTTTATGAAACAATCATGCATTTAACCATTATTGAAACAAACCCTGTTCAATTTATGTGTTACGTGTTTCTACATTGATCGTACACAATTTCGTATTGAACGTGTTAAACATTGAACATTACACCCGTTTCTCTCATGCTAATAAACATTCCCAACCGAGTTTAAAGAACTTCCCAAGTATTCGTCTGTAAAACACACTTTTACGGTCTGAATGCCCACATAGTGTACGAGCATGAAATAGTAATATACCTTTTACCCGAGCATTCAATCTCTCTCTCTCTCTCTCACTCTCTTTCTCTCTCTCTCTCTCTCACTCTCTTTCTCTCTCTTTTTCTCTCAGTATTTTAACAGACAAACAGATAGGTGCACTCTATCAACGTGTATATTATGTGTGTATGTATGTGTATGTTGTTACACTCACCATCAAAGAAGGTTCTACCCTTTCTACCGGTTATAGCATTTGGATCGACCTTGACTCTAACCACGTGTTCTTTCGCATATCGATGAAGCTCATCTATCAGATCAAATTTCTTATCTGACTTCCTATCTTTATCAACATTCGATTTATTTTTCATTGCAATTTCACTTCGCACTATTTGCACGTTATCCGTCACGTTGTATTCGTCTATCTTTGATAATTTGTCCAAAATATTTTTAACCAAATATTTTTGATCAATTTCACAATGATTTTCATCACACGATGATGCTGATGATACGGATGCTGATGATGCTGATGATGATGACGATGATGATGATGATGATGATGATTTTTTATCATTAATCGAACTTCTCGTCGAATTATCCATGTTAGATGATTCGATTTGATAACTCGATTTATCATCGGTCATTGTAATATGATCTATGTCCATATCAAATTTACTCGGTTTATCGTTAATCTCGTGAGGATGATCGTCCGTGATTACGTCATATATTTCGTTTACCGTATTATTTTCCGAGGTATCGTTCAAGTTCAAGGACATTGTTGACGATTGAACGGCATTGAACTCGCCAGTCAATGCTAAAATTGCAACTAACCACCATACTGCAATCGTCATCTTTTTATATTTTATTCTTACCAAGGACATTCTTCTTGAAACGAATGTTTTTTTTTTCTCTCTCTCTCTCTCTCTTTTCTTTCTTTTCCAATAAAAAAAAGAAAAAAAAATAATAACAATTTTCTTTCAAACGAAGAATTTGTTTGTTTTTACGATGATTTTCTTGAGTTTGTTCGTTTCCTTTTTTTTTTTTTTTTTCTATAAAACACACACCTGTTTTGTTTGATTTCTTTCTTTCTCTCTCTCTCTCTCTCTCTCTCTCTCTCTCTCTTTCTCTCTAGCTACATGTCCAACCAATCGAAAATTAATTTAGGTAGGACAATTGCATATCTCATTTCGAAAGGTGTGTTACGTACCGTGTGTTGCAATTACCGTGATCTTTCTTACACAAATGATATTGAACTTGATTAATTATTAACATATTCAATTTGAATTGTTCAAATATTTTCAACTCATGAAATAATTCAACCTTATCTCGTTAGATAACAATATATACATAATACATTATTAATATTATTATATAATATTAATCGTATAGATGAAGATAAATCATTGATAAATTCGATAGATTAATTATCAAATATTTGAAATTGTTTGTACAGAAAAAAAAAATGTTTTCTACAGTTTGTACTCACTTTTTTCTTGGTTTTATTTTTTTTTTTTTTTTGTATTAACAGTGTGTCATTGAATTTTTCCTCTTATATTTGTGAATAATATTTGAGATCTTCTATATCTTTGTTATTATTTTGGAATCCAGTAAAATATATCAAAAGAAATAAGTAAAACACCCCACGAGAGATAGTATAAAACTATTTGTAGAGAAAACGTGTTTGGAAAGGTATCTATGAAATGTTGGAATCACGTTCGACGGTTGCGACGGTACTGGCTGGTAAAGTCTCTCCGTCAGATCGGATTGGACTGAACCGATCTAGGTTACCCGGCCATTCGTCTGTCCGTCCCTCACCACCAAACCCCATCCTTCCTTTCCACCTTTCCCATCCATCCTTCGTTACTTCCTTCGAATCTTCTTTCCTTCTCTTTTTCCTTTCCTTTCATTTCATTTCATTTCATTTCATTTCATTTCATTTCATTTCATTTCGTTTCGTTTCGTTTCGATTCAATTCAATTCATTTTATTTCTATGTTAACCCATTGGTCACGTATGTTTCATAAGATACCGATCTATATCGATCTATCGATCTATCCATTCCTTTTTATTTTTTTTTTTATTTATTTACATTAATCAAAATGATATTTCGTATGAGATGATATCTAGAAATGAAAATATTTTGTATAAGTTTTTATTTGGAGATTGACGAGGGAATCCCTAAAAAAAGAAGAGATTTGATTATGATCAAATTGATATTTTTATTATTTGATATATTATTTAGTGTTAATAGTTTTAATCAACCATTTGTTTCCTTTCTATACTTTGCAATCTCTAATTACTTTCGTTTATCTATATACATAATTATATAATATATATAACACGATAATTATAAGTTATATATATTTCTATATAATAACTGCAAATAATAATTAGATAGAACATATATGTAATATATATAATTATATATATTTTTTTTTATTTTTATAAAATAAAATTATAACAATATATAAAAAAAAAATATATTAAAACAATATACATATATTATATTAAATATTATAATATATATATAATTATAATATATATATATATAATATTAATATATATAATAATTATAAAAATATATATTTATATGTGTCAATTAAATAATTACTATTTACCTGTTTCCAATTCAAATCCATCTCCCAGATAACAATGATTGACAATTTCCAAAAAATAATTCGATATAAATAATATTTCCACAAATAAACTATCTAATTACAAATCAAACTCGCATAAATATTATTATAACAGATATTTATTAATACAACAATAAATAATCAAATTAACAAGATAAAACGAACATATGTACGATGAGTACTCGATTACAACAAAAAAACATCTCATGTATATTACTTCTATTGTATAATAGTAATCAAACAGGTGTCATAACATACTCATCGTTCATATTACAAGTCATCTTTATTATCTTTTATAATATATTATTATAATTATCACCTACACTTATTACATATCATCATCATATATACAATATATATAAAAAAAAAAAAATAATAAAAAACATATATATATATATATATACTTTTTAATCAAAGATCACAAACCATATGAACAACAATTCAATCCGTTACATTAATTAATCATTCTTATCTTAAACACTATTATACATAAATAATAAAAAATGTTAACGGTCGACTTGCGTGAACGATCGCGGATCACGTGTCGACGTGTATTAAAGTTACCGATATACACTCCCCTTTCCTTACCCACTTCACCCCATTCAACTTAACCCAAGACTCAATAACAATCATCGTCATTTACTATACCCATCATTCATTCTATGCCATGTCGATTGGTAACGTACTCAAAACCCAATGGAAAAAAGAAGAAAAATAAGAATAATCGAAGGAGTGACGGAAACGTCAACGATAGGAAAAGAAAACTACTGGTGTTCGAGAGCGTAAAAGAAACTCTTCCTTGGTTAAAAAGAAACCAAAAGAATAAGAAAACTTTAAAAAGAAATAGACAAAATAATCATCATTTTGCAATAAGTAATATGTATGTACATATATATATATATATATATGTATGTATATGTAAAAAGTCTCTCGTACGTAGCCAACAACACACAACTTATAATCGTAATGGTGTATTAAACTACAAGTTTGTAAGATAAAGAAAGAACGAACGTATTAACTGGGTGGAGGGGTAGAGGGGGGGGGGGTTACTGGAGAGAGAGAGAGGGGGGGGACACACACACGAAGATGATAACGGTTTTTCGATCGACCGTGAGTATGATATTCGTTCACGTGTGCTTTAAAACGAATCGTTCGCTCGAGCGAGTTTATCAAGACGAAAGGTGAATACAGGTGCTGATCGTGTGTGTTAGTGATGATGGTAGTATTAGTGGTAGAAAAGTAAAGAAGTAGAAAAACAACTTGAAAGAATATATAAGAGAAAGATCATGAGGGACTGAGGAAGAAGTGAAGAAAGGAAGGAGGAAGGTGTCATGTGGGAAGGGGGAGGAGGTAGGGTGGGTTTTGAGTATTGGGCCTATATCCAAATCTGTCAGTAGGTCAGTCAGTCGGTCAGTAACCAAGGGGCCAACGTACCACCTCCTCCTCCTTCTCCTCCTTCTCCTTTTCCTCCTCTTTCCCTTCTCCTTCTCTTCTTCTTGCTCACATGTTCGACCTTGACCATCGACCTCAAAATGAATTTCAACGACACTTTTCTATGCGTTTCATATTTTTTTATTTTTTTATTTTCTTCTTAGTTGCAGATGATCATTGATATGTTTCTAATCATCTTTTATCAAACTATTGTAATAATCGGGGGGGAGGGGGAGGGGGGAAACATCAAATATATATATATATATGTATTATTTTTTTTTTTGGTGTATAATATGCCTTTCCCGTCAGATTTTCACAGAAATCCATGGAATCTGCAAGTCCGATCGGTAACGGTACTATTCCGTGAAAGTTACGTTTTTACGTATCATCGTCACGTTGACCCGTTTACAGGAAAAAAAAAAAAAAAAAAAGAACCCAAAATAAAAAACGGAATTTTCGATGACGATGATGAGTAATCGTTTAATATATTATTTTTCTAGGTTTTTATTAATACATTCTTATATTGTATGTATCGAGAGAATCGATAGAAAGGAACGAACGATTTTATATGGTGGATTTGACAAAACAAAAAAAGAAAGAAAAAAACGACGTGAAATAAATAAAATAAATAAAATATTTTAATATAAATTGTACAATAATGTATGTATCAAAAAATAAATATATATATAGATTGAAATCAAGTTTCGATAAGTAGATAATCAAAGGTTGTTGTTTAATCTTATGGTGAATCTCTTATCTTCGATGTAAGATTTTTATCTATATATATATATATATATATATATATATATATTATTTTAAAAAAATTCCAATATGTCCCGTTGTTCAAACGTTCAACCATAAGGATTACGATATCCTGGATAGGCTGCTGGATATGCGAGATGACCTTGAATATCATTTCTATGAGCCCAAGCAGTTTCATCGTGACCGTATCCTAAAAAAAATGAAAAAAAAAAAAAAAAAACACGCAACCAACGTATGATTAGAAACATGTGTTTATTAAGAAACTTAAAAAATGTTCATGGGTATAGCAAGTTCAATCGATAGTTTGACCTTTTATTCGTATCGAATGTCTCTCCCACCATCACCACCACCACCACCACCACCACAAGCACCAGCACCATTTTTGGAGTAAAAGAAAAATTTCCTGACAAAATGAATTCGTGTCATAAGGTAATCTTCAACTAGAAAGCGTTTACCATTTAAAAAAACAAGCTACGTTAGGTAGCTGATTGATGTGTCATCGTAGATGAAGATTTGCACCTACTTTAAGCACCGGTATGTTAACAGTTTTTTTTCTCATGCCTATTTTAGCACGTCGAATGTATAATCAAAGACTTATGCAAAGAACAAAACAAGTTCTGTAAATAGAGTTTACCGTAAATTTCGATTTTATTTGATCAAACAACGATGCACAGTCAGCACGTTATCAAAGTTTTCAAATAAACAACAACAACAACAAAAACAACAAAAAAATAGAAAAAGTGCAGTAACGTTACGTTCCAGATGTACTCGATGGATTTGTATTGTCTAATAAGAACAAATATTTAAGCAAAAAAAAGAAAAAAAAAACAAGCAAATTTATTATCCGTATATGATGCACCGAGAAATTACGTTATGGTTGTTTTAATAATACCCATCGTCAATTTCATAGTTATTATTAATTATTATGATTGAATTAATTGTTATTGTTACGATTTCATAATAGTACGGAAAACAATAAAAAGGATAGTACTCGACGAGCGAGGTAATAGAAAAGAAATGTAATTACGTGCTTGAAAGGATTGTATAGAAAACTATTTGAAGTATGCTAGTCGGCATAGACACCTTTTTAAGTTTTTACACCTTCCAATGATTGTTAAAAGTAAGCTAAGTTTCTTTTTTTTATTGGATATATCTTAAAGAATGTTACTCTCGTTAAATTCTACGAGTATATTTTTTAAATGTTATTCAATGAAAATTGTATAACGTTGTAGGGATAAAAACAAAATAATAATTACCGGTAGGATAATCAACAGGTGCTTCAGCAGCAGTTGCCCAAGTATGATAAGGATACGTAGGAGGATGTGGTTGAACTTTGCAAACTTTAAGATGTGCCAAAATAGATGGAGCTATTAAAGAACCCAAAACTAAAAGCTTCTTGATGAAATGTACGCCCAAAAATATTGGTAATAACAATAATTTTAATTTGAAAAGATTCAATAATATTAACAGAGGTAATATCATTGATTTTTTCTTCTTAAAGATACGCCAGTCTCCTGAAAAACAAATAAATTTAAAAAAAAATTGTTAAAGATATTAAAATCGAGAGCTGTTTATTACAACTACAACAACAACAACAACAACAACTAGAACGTCTTCATGAAAATCAAAAGAACGTTGAACGATTCGAATAATTATATTAATTAATCCAAACGGAATAAGGGGACCAGTTCAATATCTAAAGTATTATTACACAAAATGTACAGTTCAGTGACTCTCGCGGTAAAACAACAACCTTGGTATTTTACCGGGTAAGACGGCAAAGTAGCTAGCAAAAATTCCGCTATTCCGGATCTATTATTCGAACTAACGAACGAATGAACAAACGAATGAACGAACGAACGAACAATCAGATTTTAAAATGATCCAACTATAAAAACAATTTTGACAATTTGTAACACGTCAAATTCAATTGGACAGATGTGTTAAAGATTTGTTAAATTGATAAAAGTATTATTATGATTTAAATGTTAATTTTTTTTTGTTTTTTGGTTGAGGAGAGGAGAGAGTAGGGGATTTATCTTACCCTGAGTTTCTTTTCTTCCTTGCAATTCACGCAACTCATCCTCGTCCATTATCATCGGTCCACTTGTAAAACTTCTGCCACCGGTAGGATTGTCAACTGTATATACGATAGCTCGTTTTGTCAATAAATCATTGACATTGTCGCGAAGAAAATCAAGCGTATCCAATACGCTTCTTTTGATAATCCTAGAACGAGGTAATTTCGGCAAAAGTGATTCCTGTTGCATCGATGATATTCTTATTATCCGAAATGGTCCATAAGTGAACTCCTAATAATATATCGTAGAAAATAATTCATATTATTCTCGATCAGATAAATTGTGATTCGGTAATTGTATAACTTCTTTAATTAAATAATAATAATTGGAAAGAAAAAAAAAAATAAGAAAATATCTTTAACCCTTTTGCACTGTTACTACATCAATTTTTTTCTATATCTCGAAAGATATCGTACATTTAAAAATTACAAACAAATATAAAACAATTGTCTAAATTAAATATATAATTACATTGTCATATTTGTTTTAGTTACAATAAATTACAAATAAAACACATTTTTAATAGTGATATTGAATTGACAATTGCTAAGGATAAAAATGAAAATGTAATTCGTAATGCAAAAGGGTGTTTAAAGACTGAAAGTATAATGAATCGTATAGAAAATCGTTTTACTTTTATAGAAAAGGTTAACGCATCGCGACATTGCCATTGACGGAAGGAAAGTGAGAAGAAAGGTAAGAGAACACGTTGCAGTTACGTTAGAAAACCGAGATTACCATAATTGTTAGTTTCTGTAATAAAGTTTCGTAATCGTTACTGATAGATAGTGAAGAGATTAACCCGTATATTTATTATAAATTGTCTCGTGTTATATTATTATTAAAAGTATGATATCAATCATATTTTATTTATATATCACTTCCTATTTAATTACCTTCTCTTTAACAAATTCGTTCAACCATCTTGCAGCTTTATATTTTCCACAACTAGCAAAGTCCTGTTGGATCGTACAATCTAACCGACATCTTTCCAAAAACGTGTTAGACGAGTTACGATAAGTAGCTACACTGATTTCCACGAATAATAGAATAAGGAATATTATCGAAAGAGGTCTAGTTAACAATGTTGAACAACAAAAGGAACAATAACAATCGATTCTTCTTATATTGTCTCTTATCATCGTCATCGTTATATCGATTAAGTATTGTTCATTAGCAAAGTCTACAAAAAAAAAAAAAATAAAAAAAAAAACAAAAGGAATCACGATCAACTGTTACCTTGATCGAACAACACACACGACACAAAATCGTTTCTCATAATCATCATCTTCGTCATCATCGTTAATAGCTAATTACTTATTAATTCCACTTTCATGTTATCATTTAATTATTATTATGATTTGATTGTTAATAAAATACTTTGTCAAAATATAACTTCAATCTAGAAACCCTTCTCGGTAGCTAGCTATTACAATTCAATTCGATGGATATATATATATATATATATATATATATATATATTTATATTTATATTTATATTGGTATCTTAGAGATGAAGCAGAACACGAGTGATAAAGCGCACAAGTTTACTGACAGTGCTTAGAAGGTGTCTTGACCATTTATACGTCGAGCATTTAGGTCGGTGGGGGTAACGGTCCACGACTTAGATAATGTTTCTCTTAACCAAGATTGCACTGTGAGATGCAGTAGTCGTCATTGCATCCTCTAGGTGTGCCATAGCTCGGATACATGGATGCAGCCAGTCAGTCAGCTAACCAGCCAGTCAGCCAGCTAACCAGCCAGGCCATGGGTAGTAAGAAGTACGTCGATTGATGTCAACCTTGTTTAACCGATTTTATTGATTTATCCTTCAAAAAAAAAACCCCTAATTGAATTCTTTTTTCTTTTTTGGTGTTTTCAAATTTTTTTATCAAAATCCGAACGAAAATTTATCGCAAAAGTTGTACCATTTTATTACTAAAAAATTTAAACACGATTCAAAAAAAAATTAATAAATAAATAATCTTTTGTCTAATCTATGTGTATATTATCTTGAACAAAAAAAAATATATAAAATATATAAATTGTTAAAATATATTTCGTTTTTTTTATTTCAGATAATATCTCTCTCTCTCTCTCTCTCTCTCTCATTATTTATTTAATAAGATTGTAAATTTATTTTGCGGATAATCGAAACAAAAGCCAAAGTGTTACGCGAGAACGAGGAAGAAAGATATTTTGTTAAAAAGAATGAAAATTTCAGGATAACGGTAAGCATTGTCTGTGCCGACCACCGAAGGGAGTCCCCCCACCTCCCTCCCACCCTCCACAAACGATTACCAACGCCAGGAATAATCAGAATTCATCATAAAGAATGAAATGCAAGAAAAAAAAAAAAAGGAGTATATAAACGTTGTCAAATCATTTACCGTATACGAACTTGTCTCACAAATATATTTCTACTACTTACACATGAGGCACCACCAGACAGGCCACTGTGTTCCATTTTATGAAATTAACTACCATTTGAAAAATGTTTCTTTTCTTTTCTATTTTTTTCTTTTTTTTTTTTTGATTATTCTTGTCCGAGTATTTCACGAACGTTCTCCCGGATGCAATTACACGAAAAACAATTACCACCAACCCAACCATTGTTATCTTTAAGAGATAATAATATTGTCGAGATTAAATCCCCTTTTCAAAAAAAAAAATAATAAAAATAAATGTGAAATCGAATCTGATTCAACGTCAGATGACCCACCTAAACGTGTTATTAATTGTTTAATAGAATGCACATTTGATGTTAAGGTAAACGAATAGAAATGGAATTATCACGTAAGATATTGGAAATATATAGATCGGTAATTAGTAATCAAGTTTTTTAAAAAGAGAGAGAAAGAGAGAGAAAGAGAGAGAAGACTGGTTTGCACAATATTCTCTCAAAGATCATTCAGACGTAAGTCACACTTTTGTAGTTCAATTTGTTTTTGTTTTTGTTTTAATAACATCTTGTATAGTCTACTACATATACTTATGTCTACTACATATACTTTGCTTTTTTTTTTTTGTTACATTTCAAAAACCTGTTTTATTATAAGTATAGTTAATGTTCTACGTAGAACGTAGTACGTTCATTTTATTTCCGTCTTCAACAAATATTAATAAATAAAGCGACTGTTTTCTTTGCTGTTATCGAATTACAATACTCGACCAAGTTTGTCTCGAGAGATTTGAAATAAAAAAAAAGAAAAAAAGAAAAAAAAAAAACAAGAATAAAATTAAGAACAATTTTCAAACTACCTCATTGCTAGACGAATTTACTCATTTTTTGAAGAATATTTTAAGAGTTAACAATCCATATCCGATTATTCAAAAAAAATAAAAAAGAAATTTCTCATGAAAATAAAATAGAACGGATGATAATTATAAATAAAGTAACAGGAATATTAATAAAGTGTGCTTATTTGATCATGAGAAATTTCCAAAAATTTGTATTTTTAATTAAACGAATAAATAATATAATTAGAATGTTAAATAAATCCAAATTTTATGAATTATTGAAATAAAAAAATGAAACTACAACTAAATCGTGTTAAATGTTCCGTAATTGTCCTATTTTATTCAATTCGTTTCCAAATATTTGTATTTTTAATTAAACGTATAAATAATATAATTAGAATGTTAAATAAATCCAAATTTGATGAATTATTAAAATGAAAAAATGAAACTACAACTAAATTGTGTTAAATCTTTCACACACAGACTCACACACACACACAATTATTCTCTTTTAATAAATAAGATGAATGTATATTTTATAAAAAAAAAATCAAAATAGATTAACATAAAATGATAAATCGTTAATAAGACGTATCGTTTCTTATGAAATATATTTCTTGAAAAATTAATATAAAAATCTCGCATAACTGATCGAATTCATTAAAAATGAGTTGTTATTGGCAATAACCCTAACAAGAAAAACATATATATATATATATATATATATATATGTATAAAGAAACACAAAATGGATAATTTGATATGCAAATTTGTTTTTTAAAGTTTTATAATGACGAGATCAAAAAAAAAACATAAAATGACCGATCGAATTGTGCCTGGCAGGCTTAATTCTTAAAACGTACAATAATACACATATACATATATATAATATTCATACATACCTGTAGTAAATGATACAACCTGCTTATATCTTTTTTTTTCTTTTTTCGTTGACCCAGATAAATCGTCGTGACATTAATGTTGTCTTTTTCATTGTCATAAAATACACATACATATATATATATATAAAATATAACTGTTATGTGTGTTCCAATTTAAATTCGACGAAAAAAGAAAAAATTATCGATATTAAATATTTCACGATTGTAATAATAAAAAAAAAACGTTTTTTAAATTCTTGAAAGAGAAATCAGTGAAAATTCAGACCAAAAGAAAAAAAAAGAAAATCAAAAAAATATTCCTAAAAATGTATCGAAGCATCATTTTAACGATCTTAGATTAATATAATAAATAATGAATACGTAATAATTATTATCTAAACCTGATCTTCTTGAATCTTGTATATATCTATTTAAAACGTTACATTTGAAAATAAAAATACTTGATTTAATAATTAACAAACCGCTAATTAAAAAGCTTCTATTTATCTATAAATATTACCACTTACCTCGTTAAAGATCTACGAACTCGTTCACTTAGAATTATCTTTTCACCTGTTACGATAGAAATAAAGACGTACTACTCTAACAAGACAATTACGAGAAAGAACGCGGTACCGTAATTATTAATCCATCTTTTTTTTTCTAATGATGTAATAATAATCGTTGTTTGTAAAAGATAATGTAAAGAACTAGAATAAACAAAACAAAAAAAAAAAAAAAAAAAAAAAAACAGGAACATATATCAAAGAATCAAAATGACAGAGATTGAGATAAAATACGTTTAATCCTAAACTTAAATCATATTTTGTATCGATCAATTTTTACTATCATCATAATAATCAAAATGAAGATCGATGATAATGAAAAAGATAAATCTCGAATGAAGAACTGTCTTATAAAATCATATCGAGAACACCCATTTTCCTCTCTAAAGATAATTATTACGAGATAAATTCGAAAGGGGGATTTTTTGTTGTTTACTAACCTTCGGGAAGCTTTCAAACACACTTAAATGTCGCGTTAGATCTTCAACTAATATCAACATCCGGGTAATACCTAGTTTAAACTGGGATGATGGGTTGTGCATTGCTAACGTTTAAAGAATACCCACCTAGCTAATAAAAACGTTTATATCTCGTGCAAAGTGTCTCCTAGTCTCTCATTCTTTTCGCGTTGAACCTCTCACAACACGCATTCCGTTGCTAGTCTAGATCATCGTACAGAATGCCAATGTCCACATACTATAAGCATTAAAAAAAAAAAAAAAAAATAAAGATAGAAAAAAGAAATAGCATAGTTTATCGTCGTGCTTCGTGAAAGTCATTCTTCTTCTTGTTTTAAAAATGTCTTATCTATGGCAATGTTTTATTTTGTCTTTTTTTTCATTCGACCTATTATAAACAATCAGATAAATCAAAAACGTGAACCTATTTTCGATTGTATTTCTAACACGCTAACTTCTACCAACACTCTCTCTCTGAAAGGATTACAGTGAATTATTTTATTATTGTTTCAATTTTTGAAAATAATGAAATTAAAAATGATCTGATAATTAATCAATATAATTTTGCGTTTATAATTCTACTATTTTATTACTTTTAATTATTGTAGTTAAACACGAAGTTTCACACGTTCTCAACGTTACCCAATTCTTTTTTATTACAGTAATGAATTTAACCCTTAAAGTGCACATGGGGTGTTTGATACCCCAACAAATTTTGGATCTCTCGAAAACTGTACTGAATTCGAAAAAATGGGTTATTTGTTTTCTAGTGCTATCTAGTGTTAATTTAGATGGGTATAAAACCTATTCTATTTTAATAAAGATGTATCAAACTACTTTGAAAAAAATTGCTAAGTCTAAATATTAAATAGCAGCGGCTTCAGGAGACTCGTTCAAACACGTTGGGGTGTCAAACACCCACAATGGTGTACTTTAACTAACTTTTATCAAGTGTGCACTTTAAAAGATTAAAACATAAAATATGTAATATAATTATAATGTTTAAACAAATTGTCAACTTTCAACAACACATTTACAATTGATGTTTTATTCAGTTTTGTATATTTACAATTTATATTTATTTAGAAATTCGAAGATGTGTACAACAAATAATCCTCGATACTAACAAATTTTAAAAACTTGTAACACACATTTTTCTAACAAATCATCGACAGATTTATTACTCTAAGAAAGATAAATATAAATATGGGCTACTTGGATTTTCTGCATTGTAAAAAAAAAAAAGGTTTCAATAATCTTTCTCTATTTATATTAAAAAAAAATCAAATACTATATCTACTCGGTAGAACGTAAACATATATATTTCTTCTGTCGATCGTAATTATTAAACAACAAGATGATGGTAAAACGTAAAATTTGGACGACAACGAGTAGGCACAAAACACGTTTTTACTTTGAAATAAAACGTGATTCTTTCTCGACCGACCAACGTTAATGTCATCTTTCTGCTGTATAATTATGCATAGAAAAAAAATAAAAAATAATAAAACAAAAACAAAAGAACTGAACTATCAGCCTAACGAAAGAAACGAATTGATCGTAATGCGAATCGCAGCTATTTCGGTGAAAGTTATACGAGTTAGCTGTAATAGGAATGAGAATAAGTGGATCATACGATTTTTCAGCTTGGAAAATATCTAACTTATTATTATTATTATTATTATTATTTGGGACACAGACAATTTAGGATATGTTTTTGTTCATTATTCGTTCGATGTGTGTGTGTATGTGTACCCATCTATTTAATTGCAACAACAACAACAAATATTAAATTCCCCGTTAGAAAATGATTTCTTACTTTAACTTGAAATTATTGTAAACATTTTACCCTCGTTAAAATATGATAATATTATCTTTCATTGAATAATCATGAATAATAATTATGTTTGTATAGAAAATACAATTTCAATATATTAAATTAACATAAACCGTTCATTCATTCATTCATTGGTTAATCTCTTAACCGTATTTTCTAAAGAAGGTCGTGTCTTTAGAGTGCATAGTTCATTTTATTGAATATTCTCACATTTACCATGCACAAATATTAACCAATGGTTTGTCGTTCATCAGAAAGATAATATTATACAGTATATTCTGTAATATTATTATTATTTGGGGAAAAAAAGTTTTGCTGTCAAGGCTCATGACTTGTATAAATGCTGTATAAATTAAACGGTTAAAACAGATGAAAAAAAAAAAAAAAACAAAAAAAAAACAAAAAACATTTACAATTCAATGTCAAGCCGTGTTAAGAGGTGTAAATCATATACCAACATTGTAAGTGGAAAGTTCGTTTGAAAGCCTTTCCTTAGTCTTTCTTTAGTCAGACAAGTTGTATTTTAACACATACAGTTAATTCTAAGTAAGTTGATACTTTCATACACACAAATTGTCTTGTTTTTTCCATTCTCGTTCCCCTTTCGAAAATCACAAGTACGTTTGACGAGTTGTGCTTTTTTATTTGTATCTAATACTAAGGAGTAAAAATTAAAAAAMAAAAAATAATAATAAATAAAAAGTTAAAACACTGTGTGTGTGTGTGTAAATGATTTTATCAAATAAATAAATAAATAAAAAAAAAACACACAAGATTTACCAATTTTATATTTAATTTAAATGAATAATTTGTAACTACGATGAAATATTTCAAGGATTCTTTAACAACAATAAAAAAAATCTAATTAATGTAAATCTCAATTAGATTTTATTTAGTGTTAATTTTATTTATAAACAAAATACTTAATGTATTTAGTATATTTAACATTATTTCATCGTCGTATACTTAAAAGCCTATTTTTTTTTGTACATTTTACTAAAACCAATATCAGTCCAAAAGTATAAAACATCTTCAAAGCTTGCAATTAGCTGCAGATAAAATAATAAAACGTCATATTATTATTAAAAACAATAGACAAATATATTCAAAAAGAGATTGAGTAAAAGGGAACAAAAGGATTCGATAGATTTATAATCGAAATTTATTAACAATCTCTAACAACAAACAATAAAAACACTTCCATCTCGCGTAATGGCGACCAAACGCGGCCGCTTTTCAAGTGTGTTATGTACGATGTGATTTGCGCACGCGTTCAAAACTTATCGATGAGGAAAACCAGACTCCAAAGAGAGGGAGAGAGAAAGAGAGAGAGAGAGAGAGAAAGAGAGAGGGAACAACGAATGGGTCGGGTTATAGTAATCGAGAGTGGGATAAGGAGAAGAAGAGAACGGGGTTTGGAAAAGGAATGGAATGAAGGAAGGAAGACAGAAAGAAAAAAAATGTAAGGAAGGAAGGAAGGCAACACAGGACGAGAAATGTTTCTCAGTCGGTGGTAGACTTCGCGTACGTTTAGTGTGATAACTCTTAAAAGTATATCATAATAATTGATTTTATGATCAACTTTAACGTGCAACACAAAAATACGTCAAGGTATATATATATATAAGAAAAGAACACATATCATCTTTTACCTGTCGTAGGTAAACTCGTTAATTAAGGTAGTCATTTTATTCATTTAATAATTGAGATGATTGAAGGAGAGTATGATTTCAAAATGCTTGAAGAAAAGAGAATCGACATTGAAAAACCTTATTGGGATCAGAGCACTTATCGTGGTAGAGCACTGCACTTTCTTTCAGTTACAAATCCATTAAATATTTTTGCATCGAACAAATCCCTCGAACGTGCTAAAGACATCGTTACGAGATACAGGTAGTTATTGTTTTTCTTTCTTTTCTTTTTTGTTCTCCAACCTTCCCCCCTTCCCCCTCCCTCTCTACCTACCCTCTCTCAATCTATTAAACAATTTCAAATGAATTTTTGAATTTAACGATTTGTATCGTTATTCGATATTACTCAATCTGCTTGTTTACGTTATACAATATATATATATATATATATATATATATATCTGTGTGTGTGTGTGTGTGTGTGTGATATTAATATTTATCTTGTATAATTATAGGAAAGGTGATTCTCTAACGGAATTAGGTATAACCGAGGAAGAATTATGGGAACAAAAATATTTATTCGACAGTGCTTATCATCCAGATACTGGAGAAAAGATGCTTTTGATTGGTCGCATGAGTGCTCAAGTGCCGATGAACATGACCATAACCGGTTTGATGATGACGTTTTACAAGTATGTATACGAACAAGGAACATACGAGAAACTGTTTAGAGAATATATAGAAGACATTTAATACTTATTGTTAGATTGATTTAGTCAATAACGCGAGAATTCGAAACATACGATAAGATTCGTTGACGACTTTTGACCTGTTCTCCTTCTTTCCGTTCTGACTTCATTACGAATGAAGTCATATGAATAATATATATATATATATATATATTAAGAGAAGAATGAAATAAATTGAGTGACGTTATCGAATATACCGCATCGTGATAAACGATAAAAAATATTTGTCTCGTTGTTAGATCAACACTCGATGTTATTTTCTTTTTTTTTGGTATCTCTATTTAATGATGAAAAGAAATAATTGTTTTGTTTATTTGATAGATCAACACCGGCAGTAATATTTTGGCAATGGTGTAATCAATCGTTCAACGCTATAGTAAATTATACGAATCGCAGTGGTAAAAGTCCAATACCAAAAGAAACATTAATTCAAAGTTACATCGGTGCTACTGGAGGAGCAGTGATAACAGCCCTAACATTAAATAATCTGGCACGAAGTGGACCGGCCTTGGCCGGACGTCTTGTACCATTAGCAGCTGTGGCTGCCGCCAATTGCGTTAACATTCCATTAATGAGGATTACTGAACTTAAAAATGGTATTGAGTTACAAAACGAATCCGGCAAAGAGGTCGGCAAGAGCAAATCAGCGGCTCAAAGGGCCATCGCTACAGTCACGTTATCGCGTATTCTAATGGCTTCTCCTAGCATGGGTACGATAATAGATAAATATTATTTACTATCTAAATCGTAAGATTGAACACAATAGTAATTTAAAACGCGTAGTATTTAAATCAGATAATAATTTATAAATCGTTTATAAATATTTCTTAATATTATATTGTTTTTCTTTTTAAGAAGTTTTACATGAACGATGATAGTTCGTGCTATTTTTGTGCTATTTTATTGAATAATATATTCATCTTGTTCTATTACCTTTTTTTATTTATTTATTATATATTATTCAGTAAGATAACATACAATTACAAAATATATCGTCTATGTATAATTATTTTGAAAAAGGAACGATTTGATAGATGATAAGAGAATTATATTATCTTTGTTACAGTACTCTCACCGATCCTAATGAATTACATAGAAAAACGTAATCTATTGAAAAATGCTAAATGGGCTTCAGCACCGATTCAAGTTATTATATGTGGAATTTGTTTAACATTTGCTACGCCACTATGCTGTGCTCTTTTTGTTCAACGAGTACCGATAAGCGTCGACAAATTGGAACCTGATGTGCAAAAACAAATAAGATCTAAAGATCCTGATATTAAAACGGTTTATTATAACAAAGGCTTATAAACGAGAATGTCTGGAATTAGAAATTCATCGAATTGTGTTCCTAATAATGAAAAAAAAAACAATGTATTAATTTAATCAGTGTAGATTGGATAGATTAATAATTCATTATTTCTTGATATAGATGAATTTTATACAAATTTCTATTTGCATTTATAAATTAGGCTGTTGTTAATATAATTGAATGTTTAAATATTAAGTATCAAATATACCATTGATCTCAAATATTCGCATTAGAAAAAAATAAAAAAGAAAACTAATGAAGACAATAAAACAATCATTGTGATAAATCATAAAGAATACTTTTTATTACTTGCATGTATATATTTATATGCTTATATATATATATATGCTTATATTATACATATATGTATATTTTTTTTTATCATAAGGTTAATATAAATATAACGTGATTTAACTAAGACCATGTAAATTACAAACAATCGGTTTAGTTGGAACAATCCTACCTTTATCATCAACCTTTTGAACTTTTTTCGGTGGTTTTATCTTCCTTCCAAATCTTCCAGTTTTTCGTTGCCAAAGACCACTACTTGGACGATTACCAAGTTCGCGATTTTTTTGAGCGCTACCAATTGGCGTAGAACCGTGCAAGATATTTGACAAACGTCCTACCACTGCCATACATCTACTATCAAAACTAAACTTTCTCTTGCTAGGTACTTGAACAACCATCCTATCTGGACCATCAGCTTGAATTATTTTACCTGTGGTTCCAGCCGAGTGTATATATTTTGATCCTGATCCAGGATTTCGTTCAACGCAACATACATTGGTGCCAATTGGTAAAGCACCTAAAGGATAAGCATCCCCTTCATTTGCTCTTACAGGATTACGTGGAATACCCCTGTGTGTTCTTATTATATCACCAGGTTTCATATTTTCTGTAGCTAAAATGTATTTCAATTCATCACCAGAACCAACAAGTGCAACAAAAGACGTCCTGCAACCATCCTTAAAAACTTCAAGAACTCTTTCCTCTTTAGGTTTCTCGTTTAAATCACTAGGACCATCTCTTGTCCATTTAATCCAATGATATTTATGTTTTATACCACCACCGAGACCTTTCACTACTACTCTTCCTGTAATATGAGACAAAAATTTCATATGTTAGAAAATATTTCATTGAAAATAATAATTTTATTAAAAGTTTTAATGAAGAAACGTAGACTTCAAAATTTTAGTACCATATATATTACAGATAGATGTCACAAATAATTGTTCAATTTTATTTAATAACATAATAAAATAATACTAACAAAACTGATAACAACATATAATTATCTGTATATAAATTTGTTTCCTTCTATAAATTAAAGATAAAACTAAAAAGATATTTATTTACCTGTTACAGGATCTCTGCCACCTAAATTTGTAACCTTTAATGGTTCAATCGTATACTCATCTGTGTAATGTACGATTCTTTTAAAATACGTTCTTGGATCATCTGGTTCTGGAAGTTTAACTAATTTCCAACGATTTCTTTTAGATTGTAATTGACAGGAGATCGGTGTCGATTTAGCAAAAGAATTAAATATTTGTTCACCGACAACACGGCGCAGTAACGTTAAGGCAGACATTTTTAAAAGTCGAATCTGGCTCCATCTATGGAGGAAAAGTAAAGTTATACAATATTTCACGCTCGATCGTTAACAGATCTAAACTTATTGCAAAGAATACAGAAGTACGTACATACTTTTCCTAACCAAATACATATTAGTTACCAGTGTGACCACTAGTGGGCGATAGTAGTTACTTAATTGTAGCGGTACGACAGAAGGTCGCGCCCTCTAGGGTTACTAGAAGGCTAGGGAACCAGGCTTACAAGAAGTAGTTACTAGTCGGTACGTAGCCGTTGAGAAGTGTACAACTAAGAAAAGCAAGTCGCATCCTTTAAATAAAAATCATAAAATAAAATTCAGTCTAATATTACCTTTACTCTAGAGAAACCCTCTACATAATGCGATGACGGTACAATCCTATCAAAGAATCTATTCATATGAATAGACATATTCATAAAAACACACACAGTATTCTTTTATGGTATACGTAATATAGTTATATTATTGTATAATAAAATAAAAACATAAAAAAATATGTTATCATAAAGAATAAATGTTAAATATAAAAAGAATATATAATAATCTATAAGAATTGACTTAATTAAAAATAAAAGTTATTAAATATTTATTAAATGTATCAAAGTATTCAACTATTTATTTAATAGTGTTCTTGATTTATATTATAATTATAAAAACTAAGTTAATATCAATTAAACAAGTGTCACTACTTGCATAACAGTATATATTAATAAATACAAATTAAAATATTGAATTTTCTTTATTAGAATTATTATTACCGTTGCACACATGCTCGAAATAAAACAAAGTCATATAAACAACTTTCTAATTAATGTTTTGTTATAGAGAACAATGGGTCAGTCTATAAGTGAATTTCGAAGAGGAAGGTACTCCGAAAATATATTTCGTACTTTTAAACAATAATCGATACTTCTATCGATTAATTACCAATTATTTTAATATTCTAAAACACTCTTCTTATATTACAGCATAATTTTACTCTCGAAGTCATCACTGCGCAGGTGTGATAAATTAATTCCAATACAATGACTAAAATAATAAAATCTGTACGTTATAATATTGAATTTTCTTTATTAGAATTATTATTACCGTTGCACAAATGCTCGACATAAAACAAAGTCATATAAACAACTTTCTAATTAATGTTTTGTTTTAGAGAATAATGACTCAGTCTGAAGGGAAATTTCGAGGAAGACGGTCCACCTAACATATACACAATGCTTCTAAACAACAATACAAATTCTTTTCGATTAATTAACAATTATTTTAATATTCTAATACACTTTACTTATATTACAAGGCAATTGTACCCTCGAAGTCATCACCGTGCATTAACAATAAATTAATTACATTAGAATAAATAAAATAATAAAATCTGTACGTTATAATATTGAATTTTCTTTATTAGAATTTTAATTACCGTTGCAGAAATAATCAACATAAGAAAAATCATAAACAACTTTCTAATCAAAGTTTTGTTTTAGAGAACAATGGGTCAGTCTGCAAGTGAATTTCGAAGAGGAAGGTACTCCGAAAGTATATTCCGTACTTTTAAGCAATAATCGATGCTTCTATCGATTAATTCACAATTATTTTAAAATTCTAATACACCTTTCTTATAATACAGCATAATTTAACACTCGAAGTCATCACTGCGCA
>NW_015148984.1:918873-933325 GCF_001465965.1 Polistes dominula
TTTACTATTTTTTAATTACAAAAAATCAGTTAACTGAGTTTGACGAGTATACTCGTCACGAAGAAATGGCAGGATTTTGTTATGAATAGTATAGAATATATATATGTGTATATATATAGAAAACCTGATGCAACCCTGACACAAAAGCCTGCCAATTCTTCGTGACGAGTATACACGTCACGCGTAAAAAGTAGTGACACCATTTGTTATTTAAATTGTAATTTTTTTGTTTGTTTGTGAAAAACGATAATATTAGAATAATAATTGTAATATTATTTAATGATACTAATTAATATTAATAATACAATGATATTTAATAATATTGAAATTTAAATTTAAATAATTTACATTTTTTTACTTTTATAATAATTAATAATAATACTATTACAATATTATTTGATATTTTATAATAAAAAAATAATAATATAAAATTTTATTTTTTTTTTTTAATAATAATGTAATAAATTTTAAATTTATAATAATAATAATAAAAAAATTTAATAATAAAAATTATTTTATATTTGATAATTATATTATAATAATATTATTATTAATTATTTCTCTTATTATGATAGATTAATTAATTAATAATTTTAATAATAGATAATATTAAAATATTCTCAAATTTCGAGATGAGTAAGAAAAGTTTCAAATATTTCTAGGTGAGCAATTTTATTTTTTTTTTTTTATTCTTATTTCATTTAAATCCTGAAAATTAAGCAATTTTAATCTCAACTTGTTGTCATTCGGTCAATTTTCACACGACACACATCTGCGTTCACTTTCAAATTAATATAAATAAACAATTAAATTTGTTTAATGTCGGATAAAATAAAATAGAAAAAAAAAAGAATTGTTTCAACATAGACATTTTGTTCTTTTACGTTTTCTTATCTTTGACCCTTGGGGGTCAAAGATATCGACACCCAAGATCTGATCGATCTGAATGTGTGTACTCGTGGCAACGAGTAATTTTGCTGTTGGTGTTTGTTCTTGTTGTTTCTCTTTACCAAGAAACTTAAGTAATACTTATTCGAATTGAAAACGATATATAACATTTGTGTTTTGTGTTATTACATTTATAGTATTTTTTGTGTGACTTGATGTTGTTGTGAAAGATCTGTCTTTGAAATATTGTTTCGTGTTTTCAAAACTTATTAAAGATCTCCCTCCAACAACACGCTAGATAGGTTCCTAGAAAAAAAATACCGTGTTATTTGAAACCGTGTTGTTTGAGACCCAGAGCCAATGCAAAAAGGGGGCTTGCGTTCCGAAAACTTTTTAAAAACGAATATTTTTTTTTTTAACACGTTCACGCCGGCGCGTACCACCGGTGGCCCGCACTAGACTGTCTCATCGGGCGGCTTGTACCACTGGTGGCCCGCACATGACTGTCTCATCGGACGGCGCGTACCACCGGTGGTCCACCTTGGTCCAGGTTTGAACAAGCAAAAATCACGCGCCGCCCGATGAAACGCATCTTAAATTCGAGTGCCGTCCCACAGCGCAGACATTGAAAATCGGCGCCGGCGTCAACGTATTAAATGACCAACTTAATTTTTATTAAAAATATAAATATAGGAACAATACCGTATTGTTGGAGGTATTGTCGCAAATTGTAAATCGTGTAATTGCGAAACTGTGTTAGGAAAAAACCGTGTTGTTGGAGGGATACCTGTACCTATAGAAAAAAAAATTTTTTTTAAAATTCTTCTATTCTACTTCCTATTCTATTTCCTATTCTACTTTTTCTACATTTTTAATTATTACATTTTGTTATTAATATTATTTTCCGTTACATCTTTTGAAGTATTAAATGACAATGTTATTTTTGTTAACGTTGTACTTTAACATTCATTATAACAAAATCATGTTAAATACTATAGGGGGGGGGGAAATAGGGTGAATTACAAACAACATATGGCAGTTGTAGCAATGTTACATGCTCAGGTAAAGTTTGATTCGTTGTGTATATGATTCACATGTTAGAAAGCACTGACTCGACCCTACACAGTACGTTCCGTTCATCGGTAAGGTAGTCAACGAAAAGGGTGGTCGAACAGAGAGTGTGTTGTAGTGGTAGTAGTAGTAGTAGTAGAATCGAAACGTTTAGCACACGAGGAAAGGGCTGATGTTAAACAGTGATGCTCAAATTATAAATTGATTATTTTTCAAAATTTTTTATTATTTCAGGAACATTGATTAGATTGTCCAAAAAGTTCGTGTCATAAAAAAAACATTTTTAAACAAAATTCATACTTACGTATTAACGTCATAGCAGTAAAATTCCTCTAATGCATTAATCTACACCTTAAATTGTTACAACAAATCACAGAATAACAAAACTTTATTTCAAATCGCAAAATTCTTTGAAAATTGAAAACATTTTATTTCTAAAAAGTAATCAATTGGATTTCGGTGGAAAATGGGCCGATATAGTATTTAACATAGATTCAGAACAATTTCTATTTTTTCTTTCATCTGATGCTGTCGTCATAATCCTGACGAAACCCTGACGCAACCCTTGACGGTTGCTGTGTGCAAACAACAAGATTGCTCTTTATTAGCGCATTAGCGAAATTTTTGCTGCGATGGCATGGCGTTAATACATAAGTACCAAAAAATTTGACAAATATTCAGTCAATTTAAGCCAATTCTATAGACAAGCGTTATTTACAAGCTCATTACGTCACCAAATATCACCTTGTAACTTTTAACATGAATCTTTAGAAAGTGAACAAATAACTAAAAATAGCTTAAAAGTAATAAAAAAAAAAAAAAAAAAAAAAAAAAAAAAAATAAGAATTAATATTTATCGACACGAGTATTGATCAAGGATTTCAGTCAATATATCAGAAGATGAAAAAAAAAACTATAAGCATATATGGCGTATATTTTCGAAATAATAATAATAATAATAATAAGGATAAGAGAATAATAAACTCATAGCACAGAGTAGTAATATTCTAATGTCCAAGCAGAGTAAATTCAACCAATGGTAGCTTATTCCGTTACTCCATTCTCTACGGTTACATCATACTATCTGTAGCTATAGATGATGCTCTGCCATTACCATTGAATCAATAAATACCTGATCATGTCAAACCCATTTGCCAATGAGCTTTTGTAGACTTATAAATTTATCAAAGTAATATCCACTAATTTACAAAGGTGGACGGATCTTCTCCAATATATATATTTCAATGTAAAGACAAATTATTTTATTATATATATATAATATACAATATATAATATAAAATTACATCACACATTAAAATAAATAATATATAGTATATACTATATAATATAGACTATATAATATTACATTATTAATATAAAATTAATTTATAATATATAAATATGTATTAATATATAACATAATATAATATAATTAATATAATTAAGAAATTTTTAATATTAATATAATAATTTAATTAATTAATATTACATTAATTTTATATTATTTTATTATTTTTATTTTATTTATATTATATATTATATTGTATTTATTTTTTAATATTAATATAATTTATATTAAAATATAATATTAATAATATTATAAATATTATATTTTTTATTACTATATTAATATCAAATGTAATATTAATTATATTAAAATAATAATATAATAATAATATAATTAATTTATAAAATAATATATAATATATAATATAATTAATTTATAAAGTAATACATAATATATAATATAATTAATTAGTAATAATAAATTAATTTTATATTATTTTATTATTATTATTATTTTATATATATATATATAATATTTTTTTGTTTTGTTTGGGTAATTTAAATTCATAATATATATGTGAACGAAGTGATTAATAAAAAAAAAAAAAGTTGAAATATCATCTATCTTATAACGCTTATATTAAACTTGATAAAATCATCAAATGAAATTTATTATTTCGCAAATGTCTGTATAAATTCTGTTATAGTGTGTTGAATATATCACACTGTGGAGGTCTGTTACGATATCGATGGTGTCAAGGGTCAATGACGTTCGTTACGCAGCTCGATTTTTTAGTCAGTTGATTGTACTTGTAGTATAAAACAAAACAAAACAAAACAAAAACAAAAAACAAAAATACTCGTCAGTCGTTAATTTAATAATCGTCGTTGTCGTCAATTCGATAAATAGGTAAAGTAATGAATGATAATCGATTAGGATTTATCTATGATCGAGTAAAAAATGAATATAATCGATAAACGAGATCTTTACACATGTTTCAAATGTACGATTTATTTTAACGAAGGGCTTTTTAATTAACCCATTAACCGTCCAATGGTGTTTTTTTTTTTGGAGGGGGTGAGGGCATTTGAAAAAAAATTCTTTTTTTTTTTTAATAATTGCCACTTTAGAAAAATATAATTTCTTTAATAATGCAACTTCGTAAAAAAAAAAATTTAAATAAAAATCACAACAGATATTTAAATAATTTAAATAAAAATTAGAAAAAATATTCAAATTATTTAAATAAAAATTACAACAAATATTCCAATAATTTAAATTAAAATTACAAATAATATTCAAATAATTTAAATAAAAATTAAAACAAATATTCAAATTATTTAAATATAAATTACAACAAATATTTAAATAATTTAAATAAAAATTAGAAAAAATATTCAAATAATTTAAATAAAAATTACAAATAATATTCAAATAATTTAAATTAAAATTACAAATAATATTCCAATAATTTAAATTAAAATTGCAAATAATATTCAAATAATTTAAATAAAATGAAACTTTGAATTAAATATTTAAATAAAAAAAAAAAAAAGATAAAAATAAAAGAAAACAATTGTTTGCAAAAATAATTCTTCTATTTGGTTACTATTAGAATATCATTGTACAATTAATTTAATTTTATATTGTTGTTGTATTTTCGTATTGTTAAAGGTAATGGGTTAAATATCCTCACTTCTACTTAATCTATAACTATCGTAATCTACAAATATATAACTAAATATTTAAATGGATTAATTATCATTGATCATCATCTTATTTTCAAAATACAAAAGGTATCTTATTTATTCAAAGTAGAGAGAGAGAGACAGAGAGAGAGACAGAGAGACAGAGAGAGGGAGAGGACAGAGTTAAAAGTAAAAGATACGATATAAAATACAACTGATAGACAAAAATTTGTACGTCGTGCAATAAAATCGTAAATGACTCTGACTTACGATTGCTATTTACCGATTCGTTCGCGAACAAAATATTTTGGTGCATTCTATTTTTGGATTTGCACGCGTCATTCGCAAACAATTAGCGTCCTCGAGAGACTTACTCACGTTGGACTAACCAAAGTGCCAATTTCTTTTGCCGAATTTTTTTTTTTTCTTTTTTTTTGCTATCGATAACATTGTTGTTTTTAAAATAATTTACTTCACTCTCTCTCTCTCTCTCTCTCTCTCTCTCTCTATTCTATTTCACGTTTTTTTTTCCAGATCGATATAACATAAGGTTGTTATAATTAACACATTGACAGCTGGGCCCCGCGAAAACGCGGATTTCTGAGTTTGTCGCTTGAGTGCCGGCCCCGCAAAAACGCGGCTTTTTAAGTTTGTCGCTTGAGTAGCTTAAATTTGTAATTGCCGTTATTTGTATATGACGAATATGAAAATAAAATGTACTATTTTACGAAAATATATATACTGTGTGTCAAACATTTTTTTTTTTTATTTTGTTATTCAGTGATCAGAAACAAGGGAATAAACCCGGCGTTTAGGGTTTAAGTGGCCGATACGTTTTGCCGGCACTCAGGCTTTTAAATGTCTCCTTAGGTCGTCGGCTGGCAATGTGTTAAGATGTACACGTTAAAAACCTTTTTTTTTTTTTTTTTTTTTTTTTAATTTTATTTCTTTTCATTGAAATGTTGAATTTTTTCGATCAACAATTTGAACAATTCATCGGATTATTATTGAAAACGATCGTATCGATAATATTGAACTTTATTTCATTACCAAGATAAATGATAAATTGTTATCGTTTCAACGCAGTAACAAAACAGTGACCTTTTTTTATCGTTATCTCGTGAATTAGTTTTAAATTCAATACTTTGTGTACGAAGAGAGAATAAGAATGTTGACTAAATATTGTTAGAAGCATAAGTATGCATATATTTATATATATATANTATATATATATATATATATATATATATATATATATATATATACACACACACACATATATATATATAGAAAATTTCACAATCTCTTAAATTATATATTTCGAGCTCGTTTTGCTATCGTTTATCGTAATCGTTATCGCGTCTGGATACTTCAAGGTCTCTTGCCTTGGTTGCTAAGTATAATGCATATATATATATATATATATATTTTATAATTGTAAAAACTCATAGCTATACGAAACATAGTATATATATATATATATACATATTATATTTTCCTTCTTTTTATGTTGGTACTGAAATGAAAGAAGGAGGAGGAAGAAGGTGGTAGAGAGAGAGAGAGAGAGAGAGAGAGAGAGAAAGAGAGAGAGAGACGTTCATTAACGTGAATTAAGACGACAAGGTATAATAATGTGATTTCTTTGCTTTATGTGATCAAGCAGACGCCATATCCATTAAAAATTTGACAAGATCATTGACCGTGCAAACGATAAAACGAAATTTGGGTGACGATAAATGATGAAAATAAAATGTAAATTTGAATGGAATCACAGATACGTAATATTTTTCTATAAAATTTATTTCTCGATGAGATAATTAAAACAAACGTTCAATTATACGACACAATATTAAATTAATACGTTTCAATGTTTTCCAAAATGGAATATTTTGATTTATTGTAATGTAATGTAATGTGATATCTTTATTTATTTATTTGACATTTTTTTCATTAATTATTTTCCGATCAAATAACAAATGTAATTTTGGCAGGTCAAAACTCATCAATTTTTTGCGCGAAATTTGAAACGCTTTGTTTTTTTTTTTTTAAGACTCTGTCATTTTGTTAAATTTCAATCTTTCGTTTCGACTGAGGTTTATGGTACGGGAAATTCTTTTTAGTTTCATAAACTTTTTGGTTTTTTTGATTTTAAGCACTTTGGAGGCCGCCATAACTGCAGCAGTCAGTGGGGTGACTTCTTTTTGGGAGCCTTGAGAGAGATTGTGAATAACTCGCTTAATTTTTAATATTTTGGTCTCAAAATTTTGTCATATATTCATTAAATATCTACATATATCTCCTTAAAAAATGAAAACATTCCACGCAGTAGTTTTCTTTAAAAAAATTCCGAAATATCACCTTGTTTTCAAACGTTCACACTAGTGCTGTATTAGTTAGGAACAAAATCGTCATTATTATTATATTCTAATATAATTGTTAATATTTTGGTCTGAAAATTTTATCATATATTCATTATATATCCACATATATCTCCTTAAAAAATGAAAACATTCCACACAGTACTTTTCTTTAAAAAAAATTCCGAAATATCACCTTGTTTTCAAGCATTCACCCTAGTTGTGTCCCTCAATCATATATTAATTAGAAACAAACTCGTCATTATTATTATATTATAATATAATCATTATTATAATTATATTGGGACGATTTTGTATAATTCTAATCGAGAAAACAGGTTGAGAACCATCGAAGAGCAGGAGGCAGCTGAGCGGACAAAGAGCGAACGGTTATTGCAGGACGACAGTGCAGACACGAGAGGCGGTACACACCGGTGGGTTCTCTCTCTCTCTCTCTCTCTCTCTTTTTCCTGTGTCTCTTTGTCCCTCTCTTTCTATCTTTTATTCTCTCCCTTTCTCATTCACTCGCGTCATTCACCTCTCTCTCTCTCTCTCTCTCCCTCTCTCCCTCTCTATTTCTCTCGTCTTACAACACCGACTATATTTCTATAGGCAACCAAATCTATTTCCTTGCACCAAAAACCTATAAGGCTACCTACCTGTACTTAACACTTCCTGTCATTTGCCAATGATACCTTTCTCTCTCTATTTCTCTCTCTCTCTCTCTCTCTCTCTTTCTTTCTTTCTCAACTCTTTCAATAGTCAAAGAGAATTACTGTATATCTGTTATCTTTGATTCTGATTATAAGACTTTCTCGAGTGCTATTGATCACAATTTTATTTTCAATAGGTCACACAACATCAAACAAGTTTATATATATATATATGTATATATATGTATATGTATTCAGAAATATTATTCAATTAACATAATTAATGACGTAATTAAATAATATAATATGTAAATGAGAATGATCACTATTATGTCTCAATCAATAAAAAATATTTTTATATTTGTATACTGGAAGGTAGAGATGAGGAGAAAATATTATTGAAGTTGTTTGGTAAGTAATTTCATTTATTTCCTGACACAAATTTTGAAATAAATTCATGCAAACCGATAAATAACAACACCTGAGATTATTGGTGAGATATTATTAAAAATTAAATTTATCAAATTTAACTGTTTATGTTCAATGAAAAGGCTTAAGTTTAACTTAGAAATGAATATTGTCTTTATTTTTACAAAATTACTTTTCAAACAACTTAATAGTTTGCATACGTTTGAATATATTATTTCAATCTTAGAGATTGTTTTTATATAACAAAAATTTGCAAATGACTCAAATATTAGTTGATACGTCATAATAGATTAATTTAATGAAAGATTCTTGATGAAATATTTGCAAAAGGGTATATATATATTTTAAATATACATATTTCGAAAGAAACAGATGCCAGCAATCACGAACAACACTTGGTTTTTACATTAAAATGAAGGTGTGTATGTATGTACGTATGTATGTATGTATGTGTGTATGTGTGTTTATGTATATACTTTGGTTTTAACCTTGCTTCCAGAAGAATCGAAGGAGAGAGAGCAAGCAAGCACAAGCACAAGCAACAGTCAGGGCAGTCGCTTCTCGGATAGAAAGTAACCGAGTAACCTGCGAATTGCGTAATGCGAGTTCTCGCGTTGATACGACGCGAATAAGTTGCTCCGTAGTTGTTATTATAAGACAAACTATACACTCTCGAATTTACAAATACTCTTCCGCCTTTTTTTTTAATATTTTTTAGGTATTTTTTTTTTAGCTGAATCAGTCTCTACCAAATATGTGTCTATAATTATGAAAGTGATCTAATGAATCAAAATGAATTCATCATCAGTTATTTCATTTATTATGATTTTTTTTATTCAGTTATTTAAATATGTGTGTATTTGATTTATGTACTTATTATTATTTTATAGTAATTAATTAATATAAATTAATTAAAGAAAAAAAAAATAATTAATAATTAAGTACAACTAATTTATAGTAATATTATAGTAATATTACTATAAATTTGTATTTTATAGTAATATACTATACAATATTACTATAACAAAAATATTTCTATATAATACTAATATTACTATATAGTAATAATATAGTAATATTATAGTAATATTCTATACTATAGTAATAATATTTCTATATAATACTAATATTATTGAATATATAATAGTAACATTACTGTATAGTAATAATATAGTAATATTACCGTATAGTAATATTATAATAATATTATTATAAATTAGTATTTTATAGTAATATTATTTGTAATAATTTTATAATTTAAATTAAAATTATATTTAAAAATATAAATTAATAATTATAAATATAGTAAATTAGTGAATGTGTTTATACGTCGACGAAAGATACAAAACAGAAAACAGAGATAAAGAGAAAGAGATAGATAGATAGAGAGAGAGAGATAGATAGATAGATAGATAGAGAGAGAGAGAGAGAGAGAGAGAGAGAGAGAAAGAGAAAGGTAGAAAGGCGTCAATTTCCCTGTAAAATCATGAAACGCTAGAGGGGTCAATTTTGAGTCTTGTGTTATCGCTAGTGTAACATCGGTTCATACAAGTGCACTGTTTTTCTCACACATTTATGATATAAACACATATATATATATATAACTAATACAACGTTAAGAAGCAAGATTTATTTCGTTCTATTTCCTTTTGTTCTACATTTTAATGTAGCGTACGTACAGACATCTCTGTGTGAGCTAGCGAGTTAGTCATTTATATTTTTAAACAGTTATACACAACGTTGAAAAACCTTCATCTTATATTCATTATTAAAATTAGTCTGTTTTTATTTTTTTTTTTTTTTTTAAGATTACTTTATAAAGAAACATTTTGATCTATCCATCATCTCACTCTTTCGTCTCAGTTCAACGTTAAACGGTAAACTTCAGTGTCAGAAAATTCTAAATTGTTTTTATTCATTTATTAAATTTAATTTCTTTTTTTTTCTATTTATTGGATTGGCAAAAAAGTAATTTCGATTTTCTAATATGAAATAAAATTAAAATTGTTTTCTATACAAAAAAAAAAAAGAAAAAAATGAACTTTAAATTAAATCACTAAATTTTATTAACTTTCTATACAAAAAAAAAAAAAGAAAAAAATTAACTTTAAATTAAATACCTCAAAAAAAAAAAATTGTAACATTAACAAAAGAATAATGAAACAAACCTAACGCGTAATCTATTGGTGCAAGTCAAAATTACTTTCTTACCAATTCAATATTTTATCTGACAATATTTTCTACACATATTAAACGGATTTTTTTTTTTTCTATTATTTTGTACCAAAGAAAAAAAAAATATATGGGTGTTCAAGGTTTTGGTTCGAATTCAAGGTAGCGGTCAATGAAGATGCATACATACAAACACACACAGACACAGACAGACACAGACAGACACAGGTAGCCTTGAAGTAGACTGAAATTAGGTGTCTAGCCAATATATCCTTTTCCTTCTTCTTTTCATCAAAGTGGTAGTAGCATTCATGTTTCTTTATCCATGATCCTCTTGTTCGTCCATGCCTATTTTTTTAGACGTCCCCATAATCGTCCTTTACGCGCACGAGACTCTTTCTTCTCTCTCTCTCTCTCTGTCTCTCTCTCTCTCTTTCTTCTCTTTCACTTTGCTTGCTTGCTTGCTTGCTTTTCTGTCTTTTTCTTTCCTTGCATTCCTTTCTGGTCTCTCACGGACGTTCGAAGTACCGTCCGAAGAGTGCCGAAGAGTAGCAATGTGGAACGAGAATGTTTTCTATATCTATACCCACAACCATACTAACCGGACTAACCATGCAAACGCCTTCAGCTATGATGGTCTCTTTCTATCTATTTTTCTCTCTTTTTCTTTCTCTCTCTCTCTCTCTTTCTCAGGTCATATTTGTGAGTATACGAGTATACGAGATAGTGCACGCATATTTCCTGATGAACATTTACTTATCGAAAGATGGGAAAATATATCGAACATTTAGATTAATCTTATTCGATTTTTATCGATTTTTAAATTGTATATGTAATTATTTAATTGTTTGTTTAATATATTTGTTAAATCCATTCGGTTAACTAACATTTTTCATCATTTGGTTCAAGGAGTTATTAATTTTTTTTATTTTATTATATTGATGATTGATTTTACAATGTTACATTTTTTTTTTTTTATATTTTAAGGATACTATTTATAGAAACAAATTGTTTTATTTTGACGAATATTTTAATGATAATATTTAATTATTTAATTGTTTGTTAATACACTTTTGTTAACATGTTCAAGGCAAGGTTTTTTTTTTTCGAGCACCGTTCAAGGAGTCATTAATTTTTTTTTTTTTTTATAATATTGACGATTTTTCAATGCCAAATTATTTTTTTTCTATACTTTAAGGATACTATTTATGGAAAAAAAATTTTATTTTGACGAATACTTTACTGATAATATTTAATTATTTAATTGTTTGTTAACACACTTGTTAACCTATACAAGACCACAATTTTTTCTAACACAGTTCAAGGAGTCATTAATTTTTTTTTTAATAATAAATATTGTCAATTTTACAATGTCAAATTTTATTATAAATGTATATATTTTCAATGCATTAAATAAATATGTTTAACAATACGTGTACCACCGGTGGTACACGTGGCCTGAAGATAAAGTTTAACAACGTGTACCACCGTGACACAAAATGTGTTAACAAAGAACATACTTTTTCTACAAAATTAATATTTTTCATAAACATTTCTAACAAACATTTTTAACACAATAAATAAATAAATGTTTAACGATACGTGTACCACCGGTGGTACACGTGTCATGTAACGTGTTAACAAACTTTTCCTTTTTTCTTTGTTACTAATCAAAGAATTCAATCTGATTTGATTAACATCAGAAAAATACATTTTTATATGTAATAGAATTCATGTATCACATGTGAAATCTTTTTAAAACGAAAAATAAATTCTTAACATTGTAAAATGTTAGTGTTGTCATCGTCGTATATTTACAACGTCGTAAAATGTGTAACGAGCTGAGTCGCGGATAATGATTCGTTTTTCTCACAGAGAAAAGAGAATACGTTCTTTGAGAAGTCATTTTACGGCTTTTAGAGAGAGAGAGAGAGAAAGAGAGAGAGAGAAAGAGAGAGAGACCAATGGGTGTCTATGGGTGAACCAAAAAGAAATCTTTGAAAAGGTCGACCAACATCTCGTGTCGTTAAATTCTTTTTAAATTGTTTCACATTCTTTTATTTTATTTAATAATTTTACATTTTGTACCAAATGTATGATAGATACATTTTACATGGTTTCATTTATTCATTCTTTTTTTTATTATTATTATTATTATGTCGATTGAATTAATTTTTATGTATGAATACGATCAACAAAATTATATTTAATCCGAATTTGTTTTTATTTTAATTTAAAATATAGTTTTACGATTGTGATATTTAAATTTAATATCGAACAAAAGTATTAGTATAGATTATATTTTTTTTTTTTTTTTTTGTGATATTCGGTAGATTAATCTAAAAGATAATAAGATGATATTAATTCATATAATTTATAATATATATTATTGTAATATAAAAAAAGCTTGGGATTTCATTTAATATTTGTAATTATATATTATATATAATAAAAAATAATATATAAATAAATATATAAATATATATAATAAATATGTAAATAAATATATACAAAAATATATAAATAAATATATAAATATATATAATAAATATATAAAAGCTATATATAAATATATAAATAAATATATAAAAAAATATATAAATAAATATATAAAAACTATATATAAATATATAAATAAATATATAAAAAAAATATATAAATATTTTTATAAATAAATATATAAAAACTATATATAAATATATATAAATATATAAATATAATGTAAATAAATATATAAATATATAAAATTACATATCGATCGAGACGAAACACAGCATACCCCTCTTTCATGAACGAAGAAACTCGTCTCTTTACTACTACAGTTTACGAAATTCAATTATTTACAGACGACGAGAGGCGAGTCTGTAAATCTCCATTATCATCGAGGTGTATTTGATATTACGGTGTTCTCTTCGTTAAATGCCACTTTGTTGTATCAAAGTGAGAACGAACGATGCAGCAATACCTTCTTCTTCTTCTTCTTCTTCTTCTTACTTTTTCAAACAAATACTTTACTTTCTTTTTTTTTTTATCTCATTAAAAATCATTCCAATCGTTTTACAATCTTATGAGTCTCCTTTTTTCACTTCATTCTTAAACTTATGGTCAGTGGAACCCGTTTAACATTAAAGATGAGGACATCAAATTGGTGTACATCATAATTTGATTTGATTTAATTTAATATTACAATAATTATAAAAAAAAAATGACAGGTTTTTTTTTAACTTTGAATTAAATGGAATCCATAATGTTTCTGTAATTTTGAGTGAAACTGATTCGATTAGAATTTACCTACCTGTTATTTGATCAAGGAACGAACAAAGCTTTTTGAAATGTTGACAGTTGTTTTTTAAATGACACACGGTGTATTAGTGAAAAGATTTTTTTATTTTTTTTTGTTCATTCTGATTTCCTCATTGCAAAGTTCGTGACCAGCATGAAACACCACGTGGTGTATTCAACTGTTCAATTATGTAATGTCGAAGATCGTACGATGGACCAACACTTGTAATTAATGTAATTAACAAGATAGGAATGTTAATTTTCTTGTGGTTTAATCATTTTAAGTTGATTAACTTTAAAAGAAAAAAAATATTCTTAAGAGAATAGAAAAAATTCATAATGTAAAAATAAACTTATAATATAAAAAAAATTGCATAATAATAAAATTAATTAATATTTATTTATTTACTTATTAATATAATAAAATTTATAATATAAGAGTTGTAATATACAAATATAGTGGGCTCAGGGGCGGCCAGATTACTGCGCTTTACAGAGGAGTCGGATCATAGGTTTTTCCCTGCAAAAGGGGCCCGGGCACAATGGTCCAGAGACTTAGCGCCCAGGTAAACAAACCTCAAGAAAAAAAAAAAATATATATATATATATATATATACAAATATA
>NW_015148984.1:936141-957208 GCF_001465965.1 Polistes dominula
TAAAATATATAATTCCAAATATTAATTATAATATAATAAAAATGAAATATATAATTTCGAATATAATATATAATATTTATAATTCCAAATATAATAAATAATAAAATACCCTAATATTACAAAATATTAAAAAATATTGAATACATGTGTATTTAATATTAAAAAGACATTAAATTCCATTGAACTTCTTTTAATATTAAATACACATGTATTCAATATTTTTCAATATTTTGTACTACTAGAATATATAAATCCAAATATTAATTATAATAAAATAAAAAATGAAATATATAATTTCAAATATAATATACAATATATACAATTCCAAATATTATTCATAGATACAATATATATGATTGAAATTTGTTCATTGTATAAGAAAAATGAGTAATTTTCTTGAAGTATCTAATTTGTTTGCATATGCTATGATATTTTATTATCAAATAATAATACTTGAATGAAAGTTAATAAGAGATTGTTCATTTTCAATGTTAGCAGCAACACGATGAGATGTTTTCATGCTTTCTAAAGGCACAGCTGCCGAGGGTGTGACTCGTAGCAAAAGGGGATGGCTTCTTATAACGAGAGTAGGGTGGGAAACTAGAAGGATTTAAAAACGTTTGTACCGTTAGATGATCATCTTATCTAGTTTTTCTTTTTGTCTCAATCGATTCAAATCTTCAATAACTTGACAAAATATAAAATTAATTCTTACGCATATCTCTTTAATCGTCTAGGTTCTTTCCAACACTTTATGTTATGTGTGTTACAGTAAACTTTTAAGTTGACTTTAGACAAAACCAAAATGTTTATATTGACCTTGAGTTAGTAATAAAGTTATAAATGTGTTGTATTTGTTAACAAATTTAATAAGAAAGTAATGTGATTTATTTATAAATATACTTGAGTTTAAGTTAATATTAAAATAACAAATGTGTTAAAAATAAGAAGTTAATAATATTAATAATATATATAATATATTAATATAATATAATAATATAACTATTATTATATTTTATTTTAATATTTTATTTAATATAATATTTTAATATTTTATTTAATATAATATTTTAATATTTTATTTAATATAATATTTTAATATTATATTTTATATTATATAATAATAATTTTATATATATATGATATAAATGTATAAACGTGCAAGACGTGTTCAAAGATCTAACAACAAATGAACGTAATTTATTTATAATAAAATAACGAAGTTAAAATAAACCCAATGAATATTCAAAATTCGAAAATTAATCAATGATGATGGTTCATGTTTGTATACAACATTAGGCTAATGGATGATTTGAAAGGATGAAAATGAGAATATTTTCTTCGAAGAAAGAGTTATAGTTGAACGATAGAGAGAGACACGGAAGCTGTTTAGAAAGTTCAAGTTCTTCACTCTTCTTAGGTTGTTCTTCCTGTTTAAGGGTTTGCATAGTGGGGTGTGCTAGATGAAATAGAAGGGGAATAGGGACCATCTCGTTTGAGGGGACGAATGTAACAACCACTACAGAGAACAAGAGTAAAAGATAGGAAACAGCTGTGTAAGTTTTGTCGGTAGATGATGTCGGAGACGAACTCTGCGTATACCGGAGACCTATACGGATAGGATACGCGTAATACCGTGCCGGGCTATGCACCCTTCGTATTCAGGGGTTCTCAACCTTCTTATATCCTTCATACTTTAGCTTACAATGTAATCAAATATTTTACTTTCCTATATGGGAACTTCTTATATCCAATAATAAATCTTGAACAAAACTAACATGAACAATTCTTTTTCGGATAAAAGTATAATAATAAAAGTGTGATACGATGCATTATTATTATATATATTATTATTATTATTAACCTGTTAACCGAGTGGGACGTATAAATACGTCAAACGTATTGCTAGCGACAAGTACAAACCTTTCTTTGTACTTTATATATAAATAAACGAAAAAATATATATATTCCATAGATTTTTTTTATTTATTTTAAGCATAAATAGAGTAATAAATAACAAATAATATATAAATAATATAAAATGGGAATTCCCTGCTGTTAACAGGTTAATATACCTGAACATATTTTCTTCGAATACATTTTAAAATTCAATCTTCACTTCCTAGTCCATTAATAGTTTTACTGATACATGTACATATAACGTATGAACTATTACTTCCTTTCGAAATACTCTTATACATTTATATTGATACAAAACATTAGTTTGACCATAATAATAATAAAAAAAAAACACACACACAAAAATCTCGTCCGATCTTGATTTCATTGATTGGGTGTGGCCGATAAAGTAATAAAGATACATTTATGTATAAAAAATTAGTTGGATCATTTGGATGTTTTTTGTGAGTGGCATTAACCTTGTCTATTCTCTGATGGCGATCATGGTGGCAGTAGCAACAGATATCTACGTAGCTATACGCGTTAACAGGTACCACCACCGGACAATCACCGCAATAATGGCTGAAGTTTCTTGTGCGACCGTTAGGTATGGAAGGTTGGTAGAAATACCTAGTCTATAGAGGTATGTGCGGTGTACGCTATAGGAAAGGTACCACCGAGTAAAGGCGCGGATAGATCTGCCGTTGTCAGCATAGTTCATTGCTTTCGCCGGAGGTGAATTCTACCTTCCAAGCCAAGAGAGAGGAGTGCCCGCAGGTTGTTGATCCTTTCTTCTTCTTCTTCTTCTGCTTCTTCTTCTTCTTCTGCTTCTTCTTCTTCTTCAGCTTCTTCGTTTTGTTCGTCTTCTTTTTCCTTCCTTCTTTACTTGGACTATACCACCCCACCCCACCCCACCCTCTTCAGCAAACCTTCTATATAATCCACACGCGGTGCAGCGTACCTTTACAAGATTATTACTCACGGATGACAGGTAAAAGGCGCGTGATCGCGCATGCACCACCAACAGTAGGTGTGGTAATCTTCCGATCGAGCATGCGGGTTCTTCTTTGGATTGGAGACGTATTTGTTGTTCTCCCTCTTATTCCAGTCTGACACATCGCACGATTTAAACCCTTTTTTTTTATTTTTTTTATTTTTACAGATTGTCGATGCTTTTCTTTTATTGTTTATTTGGAATTATTTATGTAATTTAATTTGTTTTTTTTCCCAATTATTCATAATATTCTTATCGTTTATTATATATTTTATATTATAATTTTATATTTAATATTAAATTATATAAATATAAATATTATATAAAATATAGAATTATAATAAAATATATAATAAATTATATAATTAATAATCTATAATAAATAAATATATATTATATTAATATTATTTTATTATAATTAATTCTTACTCTTTTTAAAATTTATAGTTTAGTCAAGAAATTGTAAACGTTTTAATCAAAAAATTCTAGATCCTTATCGATGACGTTATTAAAAGTATTTTTTCTTATGATTGTGTTAGTATGTATGTATGTATGTATGTACATTTTACTATATACATATAAGTATGTGCAAGTCCATTAAGGCGTCTACCGGATGCACTTCGACATCGCAGGTCGCAATGTTGTACGTCGTCGTTTGTGACTGAAAGAGAGAGAAAAAAGGAGGTGCAGGGGTCGTAATCTGAACGTTTAAAGAGAAAAGAGAGAGAGAGAGAGACACATAGAGTTCGACGAGTTCGTCGCACAGACTTCTCTCTCTCTCTCTCTCTCTCTCTCTCTCTCTCTCTCGATCTACTCCAATTAACTTTATTAATACTTCCGCTTTCGCGACATAATTCGACTTACTTTGCTCTCATTAATTTTTGCAACGAATAATAATATAACTCTCATATTTGATTCGATCGCGTTGATTGTTTTTAATGAACACTTTAAATATTCAAAATATGATTTAATATAAATAATTTCAATTATATTTAATATAATCATTATGTATTTACAATATAAAGTATTCAAGTTATCCGAAAAGTTCGTGCAACTTTTGACGGAAGATTGAAATGCAATGATGCATGGTGTTTTTTTTTTTTTTGCGGGGATATATATTTATTAAATTATATTTAAGTGGCCAATGATTGTGAATGAAACAACCTTTCTTCATCTTTAAAGGGTAACCCTTAGAAAATTTTCTTCTTGCAAAACTTGTCAGATTTTTTTTTTTTTTTTAGCAAAACAACTTTATGCCATTTACCGAGAATCGGCATGAAAACTTTCTGGACAACCCAATAATTTATTTTATTATACGTAATTATATATTAATTATATATTAATATTGGGATCTCTGGTAGGGGTGTGGTGTAGCAATTCGACCTATCTACTCTAATTTTGAATTTGGCCATCAGATAGCGTATAAAGGGGTAGAGATCCCACGTGTGGCGTAGCAATTCGACCTATCTACTCTAATTTTGAATTTAGCTACCAGATAGCGTATTCAAATGCTAAAGATCCCAATATATTTATATATTATAATATATATATATTATATTATATATTAATATATATTTTATAATTACATTTTTAATATATATATATTACATATGTATTTTAAATTTGAAAAAAAAAGAAGAAAACAAGATTATTTTGTCACCATTCAAAATGACATATAAAGAATATAAATAGAAATGAAGTTAGGAAAATGGCAATGTTGAAATTAGATCGGATCATAAGAGACACACACGTGCTTTTGTCGCGAAAGAAAGATTCGCGAGGGTGGTGATGGTAGTGATGGTGATGGTGATGGTGATGGTGATGGTGGTGAAGAATTCACACGGAAAGTGGACCCTCTCTTTCAAGATCGAGTTACTTCTTGTCCTTTCGTGGAATTTACCAGAGAATAAGGAATCGTGGATGGGACAGTGGAAAGGGTTGAGAGGAGTTGGTAGTTAATAGAAGAGGAAACTAAAAAGATAAAATAAGATTAAGAAAGAAGAAGAAGAAGAGAAGAGGAGGAGAAGGAGGAGGACGAAGGGAGTCGTCGAGGTGCTGTAGAATGGACGGTAATTGCGTCTTGCACTCGCTCGTTCTATATGAGCGATCTCGAATGATTTAATGAATATGGCGGCCGGCATTCCCATCGTCGTCGTCGTTGTCGTCGTCGTCGTCGTCGTCGTCGTCGTCCTCGGGTCAAAACTCGATGCGTTCTTTCGTTCGTGTGGTCGAATCAGCCTCAGACTCAGCCTCAGCTTTGCGAAGACATATTATCCTTCCTAACCCCCCTTCCCCCTTTCCCTTCCTCCTCCCCTCACCCCCTATTACCCCTTTCCTTTCCATTCGTTCTTCTTTCTCTCGTAAAGCTAATGGTACGAACCGGTCATTGAGGACCAGTCGATAAATACCACGAGACTGCGTAAATCCACTTTGTCCCGCGTGTCTCGCACGCCAGGATGCGAGTTGCCTGTGCACCACCATTGAATTATGCCCTCGTACGTCCACGAGAAAAAGATAGAAAAAGAAGAGTCCTCTGAGAAAGGGAAAGAGAGACAGAGAGAGAGAGAGAGACTCCTTTTCTCTGAGTCTACTACTCGTCGATCGTGCAAAGTGCGATCCACGCGAATGCTAACTTCAAAGAAAAGAGAAAAGAACTGGGGAGGGAGGAGGGGGAGGGGGACAAAAAATCGCAGATTATACGTTTCTCGTATAGTGTCGTTTGTGTATAGTACCTTTTTTTTTTAATTTTTTTTATGTTGATATACGTTTGGAATTAAGGGCAGGATTTTTTCAGATATTTATTATTATTATCGTTATTATTATTTGTTTTTTCTTTTTTTTTTTGAGTTAAATTGGTAGCGTTGATTGAGTTTAACCACTTGCGTTATAAAGACGTGCCACGCACGTCGAGATGATTATTTTGTTTCAAAACTGTGTGCGACGTTGTACACCACGTTGATAAACGTAGTGAACACGTGGTAAATAGATTGATATTATTTTCATCATATCAAGTAATATTATAAAATGAAAAATAATAATAAAGTCAGTGATATTGTTTCGACAAGTGTAATATTTTAACGCACTGCATGCATCACCACAACGGTGAAATGAAATCGTAGCGCAAGTGGTTAAAATAATATTTTTCAGATGTTTCGAGAAACATTTGATTTATTATTATTATTCATTGAAAATCTTTTACACAATAATTCGTCTTAATTTAAAGACATTTTAATCTTATATAGTATAGTAATTGGACTCGAGTTAAGAAAGTCCCGCTTTCGCAACGTTTCACGCGCAATACGAATGCCACTGACGCTTTAATTTATCGATAATGCGTGAATCACGACGATCATCACGAGGTTGTTTCTCTATCGTGTTCAATAGAAAATAAGAATTTAACAAATTTATATATCATACAAAACAAAACAAAAATAAATCTCATTTCTAAATATTAGATTTTATTTCAATTGAAATTTCTGTTGCTTTAGTAAAATGTTAATTTTTTAATCAACGTTACTCGTTGATTAGAAAAACAATGATTCTATTGATCGATAATCGTTTAAATCATTATCATCATACGTTTATTACACCTTAATCTTTTAACTTACCTGTTCATTAGACTAACCATTTACAAATGGATAAAAACATAATTACAATAAGAATGTGATAAAGATAGGATAACGCGTAACAATATGTACGTTCAATTCAGTCGTTATCTAATTGATGAATAATAAACCACGTATCTCATACGACATAAGAAAAGATCCAGCGAACTTGTTGATATATATATATATATATATATATATATATATATATATATAAGCTGCTTATTGGCTGCAGACGCAAAAGAATATGGGTATGATAATGTTCGGACACACAAACAATAGGGAGGACAAAGGAAATTTACAGCACGCAAACACGCGTCGTAAAATTTTATCATCCGATCGTTACCAACTTACAGTACATTTACATCGCGTTATACGTGTCAGCTGTATTACAATAAATATCATTTCTAATTTCGAATTAATATACTGAAAGAATTACTGTTTCCTTTAGAAAAGAGATAATTATTAAGAGATAAGGAACAACGTTATATTATTCTATGGAAAATGGAAAATACTTACCAACCAACTTACATATCTATGAAAACTTGAACATCATACCAAAAGATGAATCCACGATGCATGGAAAGGTTTTATCGTGTATTATAATGAGGGGGGGGGGAAGATAAAAAAAAATAAAAGTGTCAAGAGTTCATAATTATCATTTTCTTTTATCCCTCTGATTCCATGTATATGTAATGCTCGATCATTTCAATTTGTTCATAAAAAGATCTGATCATTCGACATCGAGTTTTCTGAAGATCGAAGTAAAACGTCCGAGGCGTAGATACGTGGATGCAGGCAATATCGCGATCGGAACGGTCAGTTCGAAGAAGAGTCGTCGGGAAAAGAAAAAAAAAGGAAAAGACAGGAGAGGAGGGAAGGGGGTGTGTGGGGGGAGGAGAATGAGAGGCCATCGCAAGGCAGGAATAATGAGATAATGATAATCCGTGGTAAGGCGAGTAGTAGTAAGCGCGGCAACGCGACTGCCGGGGCCCCGTGGCTTGCCCCTTTCGCTCCAACTATTTCGTTTCTTCTTACCTTCCAGCTCCTTCTTCCTCTCCTCCTCCTTCTCTTCCTTCTCTCCTCCTGCTCCTCTCGTGCTGTAATTTTCTCCCACTTCCATAAGAACTTAACAGAGTACTATTGCCTCCCACTCCTTCAGCATGGTCAACACGATATACCTCTCTCTCACGAGCGCGCGCGCACACGCTCGCGACTGAGTCAACCTGTTTTCATCCCTACCACCAGCAATATTACTACTACTACTATTATTCCTTCTATCCCTCAGACTCCCCTTCCCCATTTCCTTTTACTTCTCCTCCAACTCCTACTCCAGAGGGCAGTGCTATTGGCGCATGCGTACGTCATGGCATGCGTGCGTGCGACGACGTTCGTGTGCGCGCTGCTGCGCGCGCGTTCCTGTAATAATAATAAGAAGAGAGCGACTCTATGAGGAACCAACGGCCTCCGACCCGTTCACCCTATGCTAGGTGGAGCCGGTCTGATATTGTACCCTCAGTGTTTCTCATTTCACTCATTTTCTTAGTCATTTTTTTTAATAATCCTATCATTGTTTTTATTTAGATTGAAACATTCGTTGGAATTAGTTTCAATGTTAAATAGATATTTGTTTGGTCTTTTTTTTTTTTTTCTTGAAATTCATTTTTTTTTTTTTCATAATGATTTTAGAATTTTTCATTTTTTTCATATAATTTCTTAACACGTTGAGCATCATGTCAGCCATCGGTGGCTGACACTAGACTTTCCGTTTAGGCCGCGTCGATCACGAGTGACTGACACGTTCAACTATTTTTTTTTCAATACGAAGCTACTACGCCTGTGGCCTGACGGGAATTTCCCTAAGAATTAGCGTGGCGCTCAACGTGTTAACGTCTTTCATTTACGGATTTCATTAGATTTTATTACAAATCTACTTTTGATTTAAAAAGATGTCATATGCGTTAATAGAAATAATATAAAGATGTGTGTATAGAACTGACCAATTGAAAAAAGAAAATATTTCAAGTTACAAAATCGAATATCAGTTAATTAAATATGACGCATTTAGAGAATCATATTGTACTTTGAATAAATTGATATACTTATGAAGGATGAGCACCACTGCGGGTGTGACCGTGAACGAAGAGGCAGGAAAGCAAGAGAGCGTTGTGGGGCAGTATCTCTGTCCTCGCCCTCTGCCTCCTTCTCGTGCCCTCCCTTGCCGCGATTTCTCCTTTCCATCCCCCACCCGTGCTACTCTCTCCTTCTCTCTTTTTCTCGCTCATTCGGTACGAAACGAAGTGGACACTCGGTGAGGCCGAGTCGAGTCGGTAGGAAAAGTAGTGGGGTGTTGAGGCACGAAAGGGGAAGTTGGCGGTACGCCGATAGTAAAGCTCCAGAGGAATATGAGGAGGGAAAGAAAGAGGGAGAAGTGTGTAGTGTGCTATGTGGAGGTTCGTTTAGGCTTTACGTGCCTCCGAAGAAGAACGGAACGGAACGGAACTTGTCGGTGGGGGTGGGTAGGTCACTCTGCAGATCGCCGAGAGATGACACCACCGCGCCCACACAATCCACCGTGCCGCGCCCGCAGGTGTAACACGTACCGTCGTCGCTCACGCGCACAAACACATATCTATATCTCCTTGTACACACATAAAAGAGAAGAGGCAGCAGCCACAGCCACGCTCGCGATGCGTGTGCCACCCGTTGCCGCCTTCTGTCTTGCCCGCCCCCTCTCTCTTTTTCTCTCTCTCTCTCTCTCTCTCTCTCTTTTGTTTCTTTCCCTTTTACCCTTCTCATCTCATCCTCCTCCTAGTCACGACCCGGCACTCGAGTTGGTCGCGCGCGCGTTCGTGCGCGCGCGCCCCACCCCACCCCACTTCATTGGCCGTCGGCCCGCCGGAGATCCTGCGGCCTCGTGTTTGCTCTAGGAATACGAATACGACTACGATTACGCGGCAGCGGCTTGCCGTCACTGGCTGCATGCCGGCAACGTCGCAAATCCTCTCTTTCTCTCTCCTCCTCCTCCTCCTATTCCTCCTCCTCTATCACTCTTCCTCCCCACCATTGCCCCTTTTGCTTTACCGCCCTCCCTCCCACTTTTCCTTCATCTCCTTTCCTTTCCTTTCCTTTCCTTTCCTATCCTTTCTTTTCCATCATTCCTCCTGTCCTCCCTCTCGTCGTCCTCCCTCTCTTGCTCTTTTCCTTCCCCCTTTCTACCTTCCTTCCTTCCTTCCTTCGTTCGTTCGTTCGTTCGTTTGCTACCCGTCTACTATTCGTCGTTTCCGTCTCGTGCTGCAAGATAGCTGCGCGTTAGCCAACGTGCGATACCGTCGTTCCATTACGAGGTATCGGAACGCGCAAATAAGAGAAGCGATACCGAGCCGCACGCTTTCCCTTTCCCTTCCCCTTCCTCTTTTTTATCTTTATTCTCATCCCCATCGTCACCCTTATTATTTCTGTTTCTTTTTTTTTTTTTTGGAATCCTTTCCTTTTCCTCGCCATCACCCTTTTATCATGATTTTTCTTATTTTCAAATTATATTTAACGATTAGTTAGTATCTGTTACTTGCCGTCATAATTCGTAATATTTATTAAGTCCTACAATATCCTGTTTTCTGATATTTGGATTTTATTAAAGAAAGATATTCTTTATCTCGTAGCATAATACCTTTGGTGTTAACAACATGATTCGTTCGATATTAAATAAGCGAAGTGTTTTTTTTTTTTTTAGATATATGAATCTTGTAATTTACAGGATTAATATTAAAATGATATGAAGTTATTCTTTTTATCGAAACAAATAGTTATTCATTTCGGGATCAACGATCAGAGAATGTTTATTGAATGTATTTACATTATTTTGTTGTCTCCTATTCATTTTATTGCCAATGAAAGTTTAATATCGCAAAAGTTCAATTCTTCGTCGCGTATTATCAGCCAGTATTTATTCAGCTTCCGAAACGTCGATAATCCTCTGACACTCGTAACATGTAAATTTATAGTAAAATCAATCGCACAAAATCAATTATTTTGTAAATTGTTTTAATTTGTAAAAAAAAAAAAATAAAAATAATGCAACAAAAACCTACTACGCGAATTTGTCTCGTGGCTTTTTGCAAAAGAAAATTTAGCGAATCATCTTGCGTTCATTTCTTCCCTTCTTCTTCCGTTTTAATGGGTCGTGTCATCGTTAACTTCCTACAGCTTACACGCCTATCCTATTGCGATCGGTACTTAATCACTTTCGATCGATGAAAAAGATCGATACTTTTTTACCGAATCACCCTGTATGATTATTTAGCAAGCATTTTGTATCAGATACTTCTGATCGATGTTTTCTCAAGGATTAGGAACTACTACTAACCTGAGCGTTAGAAAAATATGTTGTTTGTTATTTGCATAGATTAAGTCGACTAAAATGCTAAATAACATGCAAATTAAGTTTGATATATATATATATATATATATTTCAGTTTTACACGTAGTTCTGTAATATATACAGTTTGTATTCAGTTGGGTTGATACAATCAGACTGAAAATGATTCTACGTAAAAAAAAAGTAACATTATATTTCGTTATCAACAAATTGTTTGCAATACCTGAGTTTCAAAAAATACAGATTTTTGAGTATGCCGTGAACGCAGAAGTCAAATTCACGAACCCTTTCGAAATTCTGGGCTCACGATGACTACATTGACATGTCATTTCCGAAACGAGAGGGTGGATAGGATACGGAGGAAATTCTCATGGCGGATTTCCAATATCGGAGTTTGGGTGGCAGCCCTATTGCTGGCACATCCTATCGGCCATTATCGAGGCTCGCGGTATTGGGCCCATGGCTCGATATTACGCCTTGTACCGTGTTAGCATAAACAAACACGGAATCGACAAAAGGTAGCGATGCGTATATGAACCTTCTGCTGTATATCTGTCTTTGTTCTCCAAATGGTAGAGGATCTTTGATTTTGATACTGAAAGATTCAACATTGATCGATTTAATTGCAAATATATATTTTCTTTCTATTTTTACAATGATTCAAACAATTGATCAAATGTTCTCACAGTGTTTCAATTTTTATATAATTGAACACAGGTTAATAAGATATGGAAGAAAATATTTGATTATAATACACACACACACACATAGTTTTCGTAGTTCACATAGTATAGTAATAATTAAAATATGTTTACACATGTTGAGCAAAATTAAATGAAATTAATCAAATTTGCACTATTATAAATTAGAAATGTTAAAGAAAAAATAAGAAACATTTTGGTGGATCAACTTTGTACAAGACTCTTTTTGAAATACAAAGATTATCAATAGTATTATTTTGGTACCAAAGTTTTGTTTTATTAAAAGTTACTGACCGACACAATTGAAATCATTTTGATAGGAATTACGAAAATTGTTAAAAAACTAAAGTGAAGATATTCATAAGTATAGAGTTGGCAATTGTGCAGTCACATATTTATATAAAAATATCTATGTATATGTATATAAAGTGACGTTTTTCTGTGTTGGATGTGAATTTGAATTTATATATATATATATATATATATAAATATATATCATAGGTATATACATACTACTGGTCGAAATTAAACCGGATTTCACGGGGGATTAAATGGTATTTGACGAGCTATATGAGGATGTGCAACGGCGCTCCCTCTGTTTTGAATTTGGGCGTGAACGTGACAGTTGGTTTATACGATTTTCGGATTGATGGGCTCACCGCGCGAAATACCAGGAAATTACGAAAATAATTATTATCCGCGAGGTGGTGTACTGGCTGGCGTAGTGGCGTAGAACTTCGCGAGCCTGTTTCGATCGCGGATATTAACCGAGCGTAGAATTATTGGCTCGTACATACTCGCGATGCTTTTTCGAGCGGTCGCGAGAGAGTAGGAGGGAGGGTTAACGTCGATGAGGAACAGGACAGAGAGTTATAGGAATTTAGAGTTCGTTCGTTCTCGCGAATGAGTAACATTTTTTTGTTTTTGTTTCAACGAATACAAAGGCGCGTGTGATATCACTCGATGAGCTAGCTGAACATGGTGTTATGTGATTTGAACTTTTACACTGGTGTTCACAAGTCGACACGATTTCAAACGAGAAATCAAATTCGTTCCGACACTATATCTGTGTCAATGGGTTTAGATAGATAGATAGATAGATAGATAGATAGAGAGAGAGAGAGAGAGAGAGAGAGAGAGAGAGAGAAAGAGAGTATCCTTGACCAATTCAACAACAAATTCTTATCAATTCTCTTAGCACATTAGTAATTTAAAGGGGACACCATCGTAACATTGATACATAATAATCTGACAGCATGATGATAGTAGTTTCATGAATAAAATAGGAATGGAAAGATTAGGAATAATTTTCAATTTCTATGTTTAGTTGCAATCTAGGATCTTTATTATTTAACGTGAGAACGTATAATCGCGTTTACGTTGAATATCGAAGCCGATCAAGGGATCACATTAATAGGTTCGCCATCGTATAGACCAACAGGGCCATTCGCGTGCTCATCGAGGAAGATTCACAGATTTATCGAATAGAGAGAGAGTGAGAGAGAGAGAGAGAGAGATAGGAGTCGCGGCATATTGCGTCGATGGTGATCGTGATGGCAATGGCGACGGGGTGTATCGTCAGTGAATTGTGTTGCTGAAGCGATATCCGCGTGGCCGATTCCGGACGGTTTCGTTGGTGCCAGCAGCGTAAGCGATGCATCAGCCTCGGCTGACCAATCCCAATAATTTACGATTATCGATCGAGCGGCCGGTGTTCAAATTTGCTAATTACGCAATAATTATACGGCCTACATTAGATGGCAGAGTCTAGCGTGCAGAACTATCGGTAGAGAAGTGGTAGTGATGATGGTGGGTAGTGTGCTGATGGTGGTAGTGGCGGTGGTGGTGGTGGTGGCGGCGTTGCAAGCATCCGGGGAAACTATCGACCGAGCTAATGCGGAATCATCAACGCTCGAAGCGGGCCAATAGCAAGGCGACCTAGGCGTGTCAATAGTTCATAGCCCCTTCTCAGCCTGAAAATAAATTGACCTAACTGTTCTCGACCTTCAGTAGTTGAGCTAACGCATCCAATGTGACTATAGTTTTCCGTGCATCGAGTTCTGTTACGAAAAAGACAGAGAGCGAGAGAGTGAGAGAGAGAGAGAGAGAGAGAGAGAGAAAGCGAGTGTGAGAGTATGAAAAGTTGGAGAGGGGGAGGAGGAGTATCATGGGAAGCGAGAGAGCAAACGAGTTAGGTGGAGAACGGGGCGGCGGATAGTAAAGCATGAGAGTAGCGTCGACGTACTTGCTACTTCGGTGCAATGGACCACGTCGAGAGGCTTGCTGGAACCGAATCTTGGTCTAAGATACATTATGTACACTACTAGCCTGAAGCGTTAATAACTTCGTTATAACATTAGGGCTTCATAGAGGAGAGTATCTCTGGAAATATCCTTGTGAGTCGTTTAGTCAGAAATGTTTGATCGTCTGACATTCGTGCAAGGCAGCTTGATGATGATCATTTTTTTTTGTTTTTTGTTTTATTGTAAATTAACAAAAAATGTTACTCCTTTTTTTTTAACACACATAGAGAATATCGTTGAAATTGATGTATTAGTAGCTATGATAAAATGATTTTTTATATTTCAAAATAGGTCGGACAGAAAGAGAGAGAGAGAGATGTTATTTTAACATCAGTAGTTTAAAGTGTAAAGACTCAACGGTTCTTAGGGCATACAACTATAATAGTATGTTTTTTAACTGTCATAGTTGTGAATCTTTTCCTTTAACACGGGTATTCGTTTCTGTTTCAGGTAAGTTCAAAGTTAACGGTACTGTTCGCTACCTCCCATTTTACCGGACGATTGTCGTGAGTATATATATATGTATATATGTATGCCTATTTCGTAAAGAATAATATTTCTTGTGCACGACCTTTTACATTGGTCTTTTGTAAATTTCATAAATCCTAATTTAGAAATTTTACGATGAAATTTTTATTTTGATTTAACTCGTCTTTAGAAGAAAAAAACCAAACCAAAACCAAAACAAAACAAAACAAAACAAAAACAAAATAGTTAAAAGTCACATAAAATTTCGTTGAAATATGAATTATGAATAAAATAAACAAAATAAGAGAACCATGGGATAAATTACATTCTCCTTTACTCCCCTTATTTTTTTAATCTCAGCGGATTTACGAAATGCGGGAAGCGTTGAACTAGCGGATCACGTAGTCGCATAAATTGGTTCTCTCTCTCTCTCTCTCTCTCACTCTCTCGCAAGAGAGAGAGAGAGAAGAAGAAGAATCGCCATAGGTTTCTCCTGGTCTTATGGTAGTCGTAGTAGTCCCATGAAATAGAGCCATCCATTCGTCTCTTTCCGTTTTCTTTGCGACGAACTCTACTTGTCCTCCTCGTCATATAACTCGTGGAAGAAGAAAAGAAAGAGGGAAAGGAAGAGGAGGTGGAGGAGGACGGAACGAAGAAGAGGTGAACTAACAGGATCGCAACAAGTGACCGACCACCGCGCCCTCCTTTCATTATTTCTTTCCCTTTCCCCTCCTCCCCTCCCCTCCGCCTCTCCCAGCCCCACCCCCCTCTTGTTCGATCTTTCCGCACACCGATCGTTTCCTCCCTTTCCGATCTATCTCCCACCCCCCTCTTCTCTCCACCTATCGATCGTTTAACTCTCTGTTGTTATACTTACTCCTTAAACCTTTCCTTCTCCACCTCCTGCACCTCTTCAAGCTCCTCTTTTTTTTTTTTTTGGGTCTTTTTTCTTCTACTTTTCTTTTCATACTTTTTTGTTTCTTCAAGGGTCGATAATTTATTGTCGAAGGACCAAGCAAGTTTTATTGGATCCGTGGCGATCTTAGATAATGATCTTGCTTCCTCGACTTTGGTCGTCCTGATGGATAATGCGATTAAAAAATAAAATGTAAGGAGACCAAAAAATATGCTACTTTTTCTTTTTTTCATATTTATAATCAATCATGATTTAATGATAATACTTAAAGGTTTGTCGACACCATTAACGAGAGTGAATTACCTAAAGAGATTTCTCTTGTTCTTGGGAATAAAAATTAGAAGAAAGAAAGAAAAAAAAAACAGAAAATGGATATATAAAATTCGTATTTAATTTTTTTATGTATATTTGAGAAATTTTTGTGGTTATTGTTTAATAAGAAGAAAGAAGAATGAAGTAATATTAAGTATATTCAGTGTACGTTTATTTAATTATTAATTTATAATTTAAAAGATAATTTAAATTTAAATTATAAAATGATTTAAACTAACATTATTTATTATGTTATTTTAACTAATAATAATAATAATAATAATAATTTTAGTTATTTAATCAAATATATATTTATTCGTAATAAATATATAATTTAAATAAAATCAAATAGTTTTATAATAAATAAAACTTATTATTAATTATTTAACTAATAATTATTATTAGTTATTTTAATATTTAGCTAATAATAATAAGTAAATCAGTATGAAATAACTGATAAACTTATTTCTTGTTTTTCAATTGAAACTTACAAAACAACTGTCATAATTATGTTCACATTTGATAACATTTGATTTACGTTTCGATTTGATCGACGACCAGTTGTTAAATTGCATTTTCGCATAAATGAAATGAAGAAAAATAGAAGAATCGATGCTTCGTAATATTCTTGTTGCAATATCGTATAAAGGAATTTCGTAAGTCAAAGTGAGAGGAACGTCGAAACGGTGAACGGGGTTTGTTCGAACGTTCGGCTACCTACAAGAATTTCGTAGAAATACGAACGGATATTTCAGTGTTTTGTGCCGTCCTCGCAAAAATTGTGCAACTTTCAGGATTAGGATCGATTCTAGTATATATATACATATATATATATGTATACGCACGATTTGATACTACTCTCCATCGTTGGCAGTAAAACGTTGCGTAATGGTGTCACGTAATAACGACGATTCCGACCTTCTCCATGTTGTTCCTAACCACCCACCTTCATCTTCTCTTCCTTCCTTTTATTTCATTTTTTTATTTTTTTTTTTATTTTTTATTTTTTTTTCATGCTTTGCACCTCAAAGCATAGCTCTGCTATCGGGTAACTATGGTTACGTTCTAGAAATCCAAAACGTTTCATCTGCAAACTATCGAAGTACTTGTTTCGATGTAAATTCATCCTTTTGTGAAATTAGATACATAAAGAAAAAAGAATTAGAGAGGGTGAGGGTAAGGAGGAGAGGGGAGGAAGGTTGTATTATTATTATTATTATTATTATTATTATGTTTTTTTTTGTTTCTTTACGAGAAACGTATTCATTTAATTCATTAAATCATTTTCATTTTGATTGATAAATGTGCAACAACTTTTTTTTTTTTTATATTTCGTAAAAGGTGTTTCAAAGAACGAAGAATCTCCTGGAAAGAGAAAGATGAAAAAAAAGAATAATTTTGGTTTGAAGGATAAATACACCGTTAGATTTTTATGCCGTTAGAAATGTGCATTCACATTCGTCGAATCATTTGCATCAGTACAGTACTACTTTGTCGTAAGTTGAAATACGCTTGCTTACTTACTTACTTACTTACTTAAATAATGTTTTCTCCTCACGCAATTATCTTTTGTTATAAAAGGAACTTTTATCTCACGGATAAAATGTATTTCTTCGAATATTATCATCGTGATTTTTTACAAGCTATCGTAAAACGACTTGTGTTGTTGTTGGTTTGCGTAAAATAACTTTTTGGTGAATGAAAGAAATAAATGTGTTTGAAATACAAAGGAACATTGAGTGAATTTTTACGATAATCAGTCATTAATCTTTATGAGATACGTTTTAATCGATTTGTTTTTTTGTTGAGATAATAATCAAGAGAAAATTATACAGAAGTGTATATATATGTATGGAAATAGTAAGCTATTCGATAATCGTCAAATATTCATTAATCGTCCTATTTCTCAACATTTTTCTTTACGACTGTATTATGTAATAAATTAATTGAAGAAAGAGAGAGAGAGGAGAAACAATAGGAAATCGTTTGAATAGGTAGTACAATGTTATTGACGTGTTTCTGATATAACTACTTTTCATTTTAATTCTTACGTCGGAACACGATTATACTTAAATTATGAATTTCAATTGAAATATCACGTTTACTTTTGTGATCTCGTTTAATGATAATTGTAGATTGAAAGTATCTAGATTTTTTGGATTTAATAGTTCAAGGATAGACGTATTATTAAATATTATTAAAATACTTTTGTTACAAAAATTGTATTCGTACAATAGTAGATACACATATATATATATATATATTTAAAAAAAAAAAAAGGTAATATTAAATATTTTAATTAAATTTTAATTAATATAAATTGATTATTTAATATAATTTAATATAAAATTTATATATTAATTTAAAATTTAATATTATTTATAATAAATTTAATGTTTATATATTTTATACAAAATTATTATATATTAATTAATATAAATGTATTATTTATTTTTAATACTTATTATATTTAATTTAATATATTAATTAATTATATTTAATACTTAAATAATAAAAGTTTTGTTAATATTTTTATTTTAATTTATTTCAATTTACTGAAATCAATTGAAATCAATTTAAGTGTCAAAAATCAACAATTAATTTAATTTTAATTTGATTTAATATAAATTTGGGGAAAAAAACGATATTCGAGAATAATCGATTAAATAATTTAGTAAATGAAAAAAAATTATTAGTCCTTTTTTTTATATTCTTACATAAGTCTATTAAATCATTGAAAATTATGAAGCATTTGTTCTCATACGAATCATCCCTGTCCTTGGTTACCGTCCCACAACGGCGTCATCGTTGTCGTCGTCGTCGTCGTAGTCGTCGATCGAACAAGTCGGAGTCGAGAAATGCCTGAAGGTTTTTGCCTAGGACAGTACTCCGACCTTCCCTTCTCTTCTCTTCTCTTCTCTTCTCTTGTCTTCTCTTCAACAGTAACGCGTAACAACGCGATAAGTATACCAAACCAAGTAGAATACTGTCTTTACGAGATAGGCTTGGTAAAATACCTCACAGGTATTATAAATCCACCTCACAATTGTATTCACTGTAAAGTGAATACAATTTTGGTTATATTTAACAATTTTTCATATTTTCTATTCTCAATTTTATTTATTTATATAAAATTTAACATGTGTGTGTGTGTGTGTGTGTGTGTGTGTTCGTTGTGTGTTTGAAAAGTTTTTTTTTTTATTATTGAAGCCCAAAACTTTTCAATCTACGAACTTAGGAATATTAGATCAAGGATAGGAAAAAGTTGTTTCATATTTTAACACAAATAGTATATATATATACACTACTATTATATTATTGTACTTATTTATTATTATTTATTAATATTATATATAATTTTATAATATAATAATAATTATATATATTTTTTTATATTATATATATATATACTATAATAATATAATTAATAATATAAATATAATATAATAATATAATATAATAATTAATATAGTATAACTATATATATATATATATACTAATATTATATTTTATATTATATATTTTTATAATATATATAATATATTAGTATAATTTAGTATAATTGAATATTAGTTAATTATATATATTATACTAATATATATATATAAAATTTAAATGACATATCTATCATCGAGTAAATTTGTTACAATTATTCTTTAATGAAATAATGCCCTTTTTTCTAGGATATAAATATACATACACACAAACACATATATATATATATATATATTCGGAGAATCTGTAGAAAAATCTAATTGAAAGAGGTATTCCCCGTATGCACTATTATTGCTTCTCACTATACACTGGAGAAAGGATATGTGGAAAGATAGCGGTAGGTTCTCTACACCACCCCCTCTCCACCCCTTCTCACTTTTTCGCTAGGCTCGCATCCTTTCATCTCTTTCTTTGCATCTGCATTCTCTTCGTTTCTCTACTTCCATCTCTTCCATTCCACTTTTGTCGTTGATAGAAGCCACGGATGGTGGAAGGGACTGAGACTGAGGGGGGAGGGAACTTTATAGACGACACAGGCTGATGTGTGTGTGTTGTGTTCGGTGCGCAGGTGAAAAAGAGAGAAAGAGAGAGAGAGAGAGAGAGAAAGAAAATATAGAGATAAAAAGAAATGGAAAAAGTTAGAGCACAGGTTGGTTGAGTGAGTGGGTGGGGATTGAAACGCGAACAGACCTTTAGGTGGGGACACGGTGAAGTACAGAGAGGGCTCTACGGTGTCGTCATGTGAAGGGAAAAAAAGGTAGTGGGGGGTGCGAGTTGACGATGGGGAGAGGAGTAGTAGAATAAGCGAGAATGTGTGTAAATGCGTGCGCAATATCGCCTAAGGGGGTGGTACGCGTTTTTCGTGCTTGGATTTCGCGCGAGTGAGTCAGCTTCCTGCATCGCGAGTAGTCACCTTCTTTCCGTTCATATTGATATTTTTTGATGTAATTATACATATATGTTATGTATGTAGGTAGATAGGTAGGTAGGTTGGTAGGTTGATAAGTAGGTAATACGTATAAGTGAGTTATATGAATGAAATCATCAAAATTAAGATAGAAATGATTTTTTTTTTTTTTAAGAATATAATGTTACCAAATTTATGTTAATCAAGTGTTACCAAATTAACGTTAATCAAGTGTTACCAAATTAACACAATTTTAGGTGGTCCCAAAGGTTTCTTCTTTTTTTTTTTTTTTTTAGTAATTCCACGAATACTATATAGTATATTTTACCTATTACTATATTACCTATTACTATATTACCTATTACTATATATTATATAGTACAGTATTACTATATAAGTATAGTACTATATATAATATAGTATAGTATAGTATTACTATATTATATATATAAATTTGGTATATTTATATATAAAATAACTATATATACTATATTACAATATATATAGTATAGCTATACTATTTTATATATATTATATTATTAAATATATTAATATGTTAATATATTAATATATAATATATTTTATAAGTAAAATAAAATAATAATATATATATATAAAGTAATATATATATATATTATTTTACCTATTACAATATTACCTATTACTATACATTATATAGTACAGTATTACTATATATATAAATTTGGTATATTTATTTATTAAAATAACAAACAGTATTACGCATGCAATTTTGTTTAACTTATCACCAAAAAAAAAGGAAATAATTTTTGGGGTCAACTTAATATTTTTTTTTTTGTTCATTCAAATGTATCAATTACAAACCAAATAATTTCAAATTTCACTTAATTCACATAAATATGAAAATTTTATTTCATTGTATAAACTTTAAAAATTTGTTTTCAACTTAAAATCGATATTTTAATTAGGTAACTGTAAATAATACTGAATTACAGAAATGATATGTATACATATACAGTGATGCTTTAGAACATTCGAAGATATTCATAAGTTGGTATACGTGCATTCCTACTTATAATTCTCGTTTAAGTATGCTCATTACGATTGGTT
>NW_015148984.1:958353-984671 GCF_001465965.1 Polistes dominula
AAAAAAAAAAGGAATATTGAATTTTATTTTCTTTTTTTTTTTTTTCTTTTTTTGTGGTTATCATTTTGAATACATTTTTCTTCAGACTTTATTGTCTTCTTTCATTTTATGTTATTACGATGAAGAATATTTATGTACGTGTAATGTTCTTATCTCGAGCTGACAAAAAGAGAAAACTTTTAAGTATTAAACTCGAATAGAAAAGGGAAGTTGAGAAAGAAAGGTAGATACTCAGGTAAGAGATGGAAAAGGATAGAGAGATAGAAATGCCGGTCCAACCCAACGAGTACCGTTCATCGAAGACTTCCAAGATAGCCACAATAATTTTTATTTCCTTATACGGTAAATGCACATCACGAAAGGACATTTCTTCAAATATTTTATAATAGTTTGATATATATTTATTAACAATTATACATTAAAAAAAAATGTTTTGCAAAGGAATTTTGTTAATCAAACAAATTCAACGAATTCAATTTTTCAAATTTTTCCTTGCTCTTGTAAAACGTCGAGTTTTCTTCTTGTCCGATCACGCGTCGACCTTTTCTACTTACGAGTACGAGTTTGACCGACAGAATTTTCTTTACCAATAAAATCGATCGTATCGTATCGTATCATATTTTCAACAAACAAAAAAATTACTTCGAAACTGTATCTCAATGACTTGTGATTTTATGTTATTCCATTTGAAGAATTTCCTGAAATATTACACCGTAATATTGATCAAACAAACATGAATGCCACAAACTTTCATATATCTTGTATTATTTTCCTATATTTGTGTCATAAAATTCGGTACAAGAGAAAAGGAATCGTTCCGATTGGTTATTTTATATCATGTATGTATTACAAATGAATTTTTCAAATAATTAACTTTAAAGCTAAGAGAGTATTCTATTCGTTTAGTTTAATTACCATTAATTTTACGTTCAAACATGAATGCAATTGAAATTAATGTTATTAATTAATCCTTTGAGTACTGAATACTTTTAACTAAAATGTTTTCTAGAAACAGAGTCATTTATTATTTATATATGTATATATTGTATAATAATATTAATATATATATATATATATATATATATAATATACAATTTATTATTATAGATTCTAATAATAAATTATATTTAATAATTAAACGTTTTTATATCTAAATATAATGTAATTTAATTAATATAAATATTACATTTATTTTCCATAAATATTAACAGATATGATGATAAGTATATGTGTCGAACGACCATGCTAATAATTTTTACCAAACGTATATATGCGTCTATAGCACTCCTCCAAGGGTTAAATAAATATATAATGAGAATAAATATGTATTAAAATAAAATTTGTTTTATGGAAAACATTGCATTTGTAAAATTGTTCATTGGTTTTCGAAGAATGTTCGACGTATTCCCTTGCCCTATATTTTAACGTATATATATATATATATACACCCACACATACTGTATATATACATATATACACACATACTTGTTTGGAATATAGCGAGTACTTTCATCTCTTTTTCTCTCGTTCTCCACTTTTGCAGCCTCTTTTACGGTAGCTCGTAAGTTCCGCCATCACTGTACCTTGACGTTCGGCCATGAAATATTTGACTTGACGGATGCATTTTCATAATGGGGTCTTCTCTCTCTCTCTTTCTTTCTCTCTCTCTCTTTCTCTCTCTACACATACACACATATACATTTGCACTGCGGCAAGTCTCGAAGTCGAATGGAGAGCAGCTAGGATGCACCCATCTCGATGGATATTTTATGGAGCCGTCTATGAGTGTTCACCTGGTTGCCACACACTTCGTAGTTAGATACTACCAGGTCACAATCTAACACAACTAACCTTCTTTCTATGTGTAGACACACCCTCTCTTATTTTTTTTTTACTTCTATTTTCACCTTAGCTCGTCTACCTACCTATATAAGCCACCCCCCACCCTTCGTCTATCTAATCTAATAAAAGTTATCGTGGTGCCGGAACGGTTTTCTCATTTTATCTTTTAACGTCACATATATTTTAAAAACGATGTTACCATATCACAGGGTAGGACGGTCAAATATTTTTCGATCATTGTTATCTCTTTCTTTTTTTTTTTTTTTTTTTTTAATGAAAAATTTCTATTTTTAAGAAAATGATTATTCTTATTAATGATAAATAATATTAATGTTACAGTCGAGTTAATTAAACTTTGGAGTGGTGAATACTTTTAACTAAATTGTTTTGTTGAAACAGAATAATTTACTATATATATATAATAAATATAATATAATAATTATAATATAAAATAATATGTTATATATAATAATATTGTATATAATAATTATAATATAAAATAATATGTTATATATAATAATATTGNTATAATATAAAATAATATGTTATATATAATAATATTGTATATAATAATTATAATATAAAATAATATGTTATATATAATAATATTGTATATAATAAATATAATATATAATAAATAATATATATATGTATAAAAAATATAATATATAATTTATTATTATAAATTCTAATAATAAATAATATTTAATAATTACAGTTTTTCTTTTTGTGAATATAATTTAATTAATTAATATAAACATTACATTATATTTAATATAAATACTAACAAACACGTATATGCGTCCATAGCACTGTAAGGGTTAAAATTTGACGTAGGAAAGCTTAATGAAACTGCTATTTTTTTGTTTATTTTTCACAAAATTTGATCTTTTCATAATCCTCGGATAGAATTTTTGGTCAGTTGAATTTTTAGAAAGCCAATGAAACTTCGTGTATCGATTTCATTCGTTTATGTCTCTGAAACGAATCAATGCTTATCCTCTTTCTCCACTCTCTCATTCCTTTTGTTAGTTTTTGTTTTCTTTTTCTTTTTCTTTTTTTCTCACCAAGTAGATATAACTTAGTACATGGAAGCGCAAAAGCGGTATGCCACGTAACGCATAAACTACTTTCAAAATGTAGTATCACGGGACAGGTGCAACGAAGTAATCCGATAACGCAGGTGCAGCGTGCTGACGACATCGATGATTGTATTAATATGCAAGAATCGTTATAAAAGAGAAAAGATAAGAAAAGTGAAAGAAAAAGAAAATGTCGATATGTGTGTGACCTCTATCGTATCTTTTTTTTTAATCCAAGTATTTTTGGGATTTTACAAATTTCTGATTAACATCGACATTTTTCTTCATTTCATTATTTTGATTAAATTCAGTATCGAAATAGATAAATGTATCGAAGTTTTGTTAGATTTTAATATGAATTGATAGTATCTATATTTTACTTTTAAATAATATTGGGAATTATTACTAGATAAGCTAATAAATTGTATAATTATAAATTATAATTAATATAAAATTGTAATATTATTAAAATATAAATTGTATAATTAGAACAATTTGTTTATTCTACGTTAAATTGTAGCTCCGTAAAGAATACATTTTTAATAATAATTATTTACAAAATTTACATAATTTCAATACATTTATAACTTTGTCAAAATTCAATTATCTTTTTACAATATAAAAATTTAGAAAAATCCAATTAAATTTCACGATAATAACTTTTTATCACAATATATCACTTATGTTGATTTTTTCGGATTAACTTTTTATTCGAATATTACATATGTACATATTCAAAGAAAAGATCAGGAAGTTATTATTAAATGTTCAAGCCGTAAATTTTAATTTTTTGTTTTCTTTTCGAATTATAAAAAAATTGAAAATAAGCCGGACGCGCTAATGGCACCCGATTCCGTTGGTTGGATTCGGTTCAGGAAGTCGTTCGAACACTTCGAAAGGATAAAAGCATCGAAGACGTCGTCGTTAAACTGGAGGTGAAGGGTCAAACAAACATGCGGATCCGTTTCGACAGTTCACCTGGCGGCACGGTTTAACTGCGTCATTAGAATTCCTCGTTAGGACCTTTATCACGATTCGTGAGAGTTGTCGCCTTTTTTTTTTTTTTGAAAAAAAAAAAAAAAAGGTTGCCCGGATTTATGACGATAATTTTACTTTCACCAATTTCTACCACGAATTTCCAACAATTTTTGGCAAACCAAAATCGAACACAAATTGCAAATCGTTTAAGACTCAATTGATTAATTATTTCAATCATATATTTGATTTGAACGTTTTTTTTTAACATATTCTATTGTTAATAACAAATATAATTGAGAATATAAATAAAAGGAGTAATTTATAAACTTGATAAAAACTAATTTGTTAGATTAACCCGTTTGAGATCACGATTTTTTTAGAACACGATTATACTAGGAGCTATTTATTTATTTTTTATTATTATATTATGAATTTTACAATGCCAACTTTTGTTTTTCCTATACTTTAAAGATTTTATTATATTTATAACAAAAAAAAAATCTTATTTCGACGGATATTTTACTCAAAATAATTAATTGTTTGTTAACATACTTGTTAATCCATTCGATAAACTAACATTTTTAACACAGTTCAAGGAACTATTAATTTTTTGGTTTATTATATTGCCAATTTTACAATATAAAATTTTTTTTGTCTTTTTATACTTTAAAGATACTATTTATACAAAAAAGATTTTATTTCGACGAATACTTTACCCAAAATATTTAATTGTTTCTAACATACTTGTTAACCATTCGAGACCACGATTTTCGAACACGGTTTTCACTAGCCATTTCTTTTTTTTTTTTATAATTATATTGCTAATTTTACAATGCCAAATTTTGTTTTTCTATACTTTACAGATATTATTTATACAAAAAAAAAATGTTATTTCGACAAATATTTTACTCAAAATAATTAATAACAGCTAAGTATGATTGCACACACGGTGGTGTGCTGCAAGTGGTCTCGAATGTTTTAACAAAACTCTACATACCATTATCTTCTCTTTCTTTTTTTTATCTCATTGATAGATGATTTTTCAACAAAATAATATTATACGAGCTTGTTAAAGCCAAACGTGTCGATGAACGAAACGTCGTCGCATCTCATCGTCCAAAAATCTCTTCTCATACTCTTTCACACATGCAATACTGTGTTTCTTGTCCGCCGTAAAAAGAGACAGACAGAAAATACCGGACGGAAGGGCTGGAGAGAGAAGAATTACAAAAAATAAAAAGAAACAGAGAGACGAGAAGAAAGATAGAGAAAGATAGAGAAAGAAAGAAAGCGTCACCCACGCCAGAAGCAGAGTGGCGTAACGGAACGTTATGGTGGGGGTAGAATGGGGTTGAAAAATAAAGAGGGGTAAAAAAAGTATAGAAGAGCTTAGAAGGGAAGAAGAGAGGACTGGAATGACGGTGTGTGGGCGGATTGTTTGTAGGTAAGGGATGAGAGAAGAGAAGAGGAGTGTAGGATGACGGTGAGGGGAGGGCTGGGGTGGTAGGTGGTGGAGGAAGAGGAGGAGGACTAGCCAGCAAAGCCTCGAAGTTCGGAGCATCGAGAAAGTATACGGAGAATGGTAGTAGTAATGGTGATGTATGTATGTATGTGTCTGTCTTTGTGTGTGTATGTGTGTTCGCCCACGCGAGCTTGGCTAAAAATAAAACGTGCCCAATTTCGCCCGGCAAATCGTTACGAGGTCCTCCTCCGTTGTGTTGTTTGTCCCGCCACCACCGCTTCGTTGCAGTCTCTCGTTCAATTTTCATTACGACGATTTGTTTCGGAATGTATTCGCCAAGTGAAAAAAAAGCCTATGCCACGTGGCCCATGCTACATGCCTCTCTACACAACCAAAACGAATCGACCAATACCATTCCTCTCCGTTTTCTCCACTACTTTTGCCCTTTTTTTTATGTAGCGCCCTCTATTCACTCTTTCGTTTCTACTTTTTTTTTTTTTTTGTATTCGTGTCCTTTTATCTTTGAGATTGTTGTGTTTTTTTTTTATTTTATTCTATATCTTTAGATATAAAAATTTAGGATCATATTATTGATAATCAATGAAACTTCAAAACTACTGAATAGATTTCAGGTTAATGAAATATTTTGTTTAGTTTGTGTGATTTTTTTTTGATTTTTTTTGTTCAAATTAAGATATAGAATAGTTTCTTATTTGTTATATAGTTGTTATTTGATTATTTTACAATGATGTTTATTGAATGTTGATGGATGAATGTTGTTTATTATGAAAATCGTAGAAAAGTGGTGCATGTCTAAACAGTCGTTTTAAATCTCGAACCTCTCAAGAACAGGAGTGGAGGATAGATTTGGTGTACACGTCACCTACAATTAGAAGGACCCATTTCCATCCGGGTAACGTAGAACCAACCAACCAACCAACCAACCCACCACACGCGCCTGTCTGCACCCTGTGTTCTCTCGCTGCTATGCTGCCTACCTAGTACTGTTCACCCGAATGCAGCCAATTTCGTCTTTGTCATGGTAATTTCCTACACTCTCCTGAAATAACAAGACGAACGAGGACGACGAGGATGAAAATCGTGTTGAACCACGAAAATTTACTTGATCGTTTTGTATTTCAACATTAAAAAACCAACCCTCTATGATCTTTCTCAATCATTTCATATAATTTTGTCTTACAAATTATAATTGAGATGAATTTGTTTTGTGTCATTTTTTTTCTCCTGAGATCATCTTTTCTTTAGAAATCAATTCATTATACAATCCTTGGTAATCATGATAATTGTATATAATTGCTTGTTGTATCTTTGCGAGCGATCTACCGTCGGTGATAAAATATAAAGAAACGAAAGAAACCAATGAATCCTCCTCCTCTTTTTTTCTTTTTCTTGTTGTATTTTTTTTTTTTTTTTTTTAAATACCTATAAAAATTTCTACAATCTTACGTTCGTTTGCTTTTTATTCACCAGAGAGAAAGGTGAACAAAAACAAAATATGAATATATAAGAAAAGAAGGGTTTTAATTTAATATATTATATATATTATACAGATATAATATATATAATATAATATAATATAAAATATATATAATAATAATTAAATAGTAATTTAATAATTATAGTATAGTAATTTAATAAAAATAGTAATAGTAATTTAATATTATTTAATATATTATATTATAATATAATTTAATATTATTATATATTTTTATATTTTATATTATATTATATTATATATATATTATATAATTATTTTAATATAATATTAATATATATAGGATTATTTATTTAAATTAAATTATATTCTATTGGATTGAAATAATATATAGATAAAAAAAAATAAATTTATATATATATATATATATATATATATATATATATATATATACAAAAATAAAAGTTGAACGAAAGGAAAGGTAGAAGAGAAAGTACCAAAAAGAAGTCTAACACTTTTACAACATTGTCTGACAGGAAAAAAGTCGACAGTTTGATTGAATTTATTTCGTACTATCGATTATCTTCAACACACTAAAGAAAATACAATAGAATTGAACGATTTGTGTTTGTTGAGAGACTGACTCTTACGTTGAGAAAGACGATCTTCTTTACCGAAACCTTACGTTAGTTGTGTTTCTTTCGGTAGGTGCGAGGAAAGAAAACGAAATAGGATAAGAAAAAAAAAAAAAAAGAAAACAAATTGTTTTTAAACTCTTGTTGTTGTAGTGTAGTAGTACACACACACCTAAAGCATGGTGTGGACGACTTTCTTTTCTCGTTTTAAAACAACGTCTGCTTTGAGAAGGGAAGAACGATCTTATCGACGCGACGGTTTTATCATCGAATGCTTGTGCTTCTCTTCTTCTTCTTTTTCTTATTCTTATTCTTATTCTTCTTCTTCTTTAGACAATTTATTCATCAGATACGAAACGATTGGATGCGAAAACTTGCTTGAACAATTCTATCAAACTACTATTTTTCTGGTTTCTTCAAATTGTAAATTTATTTTCTTTTTTTTTGTCTAATAATGATCATATTTTTATTTTGTTTTTTTTATTTATAATATTTATTGAAATTTATTATTAGGTATTATAAATTACATCGTTATTGTTATATTATATTTAAATATATAAATCATATTTGCAATATTATATCGCAATTATAATGTTTATGTAATTGCATAGATTAATATATTGTAATATTATATTTAAATATATAAATAATAATAATATATATATTGCAATATTATAATAATTATAATATATAAATAATATTTGCAATATTATATCGCAATTACAATATGTATATAATTGCATATATTAATATATTGTAATATTATATTTAAATATATAAAAAATTATAGTGTGTATATATGTTGCAATGTTATAATAATTATAATATATATATATTGCAATATTATAATAATTATAATATATAAATAATATTTGCAATATTATATCGCATTTAAAATATGTATATAATTGCATATATTAATATAGCAATATTATAATAATTATAATATAAATTGCAATATATATATATATATATATATAATAAAATTGTAAACTACAATATTACAGTATATTTAAATTATTTCTAATTACGCGATAATTATGTTAAAGAACACAAAAAAATATATAAATATGTATAAATAAAATAAAATTAACTTAAAATAAATATAATAAAATTACAAATTGCAATATTATATTGAACTTATTTTGAATTACGTTAATTATGTTAAAGAAACCAAAAAAAAATCTATAAATATAATAAAATTGCAAAAATTGCAATATAATAGTGAAATTATTTCTAATTACGTTAATTATATTAAAGAAAATCAAAATATATAAAAATGAAAGATCGACAAGAATTTCTTATTCGTTGATCATTTAAAGGTGTGGGTATTCCAGAACGGTGTATGATCTTTTCACGAATCTTTAACGGACTCTAACGTTCATTCGAGGTTTCATACACTTTTTACGACTATTACCAAGAGTCCGATCCTTTATAACTATTTAAAAGGCCACCGGGCTTGTCGTCGTCGTCGTCGTCTCGGCCAGATTGCGCACTTTCGTCTCCGTACGAACCGCAGTTCTAAAACGTCGTAAATACAAAATGAGCATGGCCGACGAGAAAACGTATCCCTGATACCACTTCTCTACGTACAACTCTAACACTTATTCACATTTACAAGTCGACTAGTCGAATCGAATTTAGATAAACGTTGTAAGCTATAAAACTTCAATACAAATGAAACATTTCGGTTGGACGATCTTTTACAATGGCAACCGATATTCTATTTTTCCAAAATATTTCGATATTTAGGATTTCCAATAGATGAGAGAGTTTTAATTGCATTGGTAGTACTTCGGGAAGAAAAAAGGTAGAAATCTTTACAAAATAATTGACTTTAAGTAAATGGATAATAACAATTATTTAAAAAAAAAAAACAAACAAACAAGAGAAAAAAAAATATATATTTATTAAAGCCACGTGTGTGTGTTTTGCTATTTGTTAGAAAATATTTATTTAATATATAATTCTAAATTATTTAAAGTAAATTATATAACAACACACAAAATAATACCACAATTACAATAGAACACATAAAATAATAATAATACTCGAAAAAAATATCACAAGTAAAATTTATGTCGTATATCAATCTGAAAAAAAAAAAAATATACACTGCCATTTATTGAAAACTAACAAAACAACATATACATCTCATTATTATCTAATATTATTATTACAACTATTACGAGTAATTAGAGAATAATTTGAACTTGAGAATCATTTGATAAATAAAATGAATGAGAAATAATAGCTAAAACGATTATCATAATCTTTCATATAATTGACAATTATTTGTTAAATGTATTATACAATATAATATAAAGATCAAAACGAATCAATATTAATCAACATAAATCAAAGAACAGAATTATAATAATAGTACTAATAGTAACGGTTGTAGATATAACTGTAGAAACCGGAATCCCTTTATCATTAGTTGAGATTACTCTCTTGACTCCTACATAAAGTGAATCTGATCGTACTTTTGATTTGACAGTCTCAATTTAACGAATGATCTCTACGAAACATCTGCCTTTGAATATCTTCAAACAGGTGGAAAGGTAGACTGTATTTCAAAGTTTAGATCCTTTCGTTACAGAGTTAAATTACATTAACGCCAGATCTATGTAAATGTTGTCGCGCAAACTCACTCATTTACTCACTTACACGCACAATACATACATACATACATACAGAGAAAATATAAGTATCATTTCGATCGCTTGCAATCGATAAAACGATCCACTTCGACACGCCCTGAGTATTTTTTTCTCTCTCTCTCTCTTTCTCTCTCTCTCTTTTTCTCTCTTAGGATATAGGGGCGTATCCTAAGTTTCTTACTAGTCCTTTCGTCTCTTTCCTTGCTCACCAGAATAATTTCCATTCTATACTTACTCCTAACTCTGAGAAGGTAGCCTTGCTTGTTCAGTCGAGAAGCTATATATATACTCATATATACACACACACGTATATATATATATATACTCATATAATACATAGAAACAAATATCGGCCTATGGTCATATACTTGAACATACCTAGTATATATATATTTACCTATGTATACATAGCCACGAGCTAGAGAAGGTGGATACCTACTCTGATCCAGGGTTCCTACATTATAGTACAACTTTCCCCTCGATTCAGGATGGTTATATACTCGATACCTATATATGTACGTCTTTTACCTCCTCTTCTCATGTATCCTACCTACCTTCCTGCGCAGATTCCTCTGCTAACTGTTAGGATCCTAAATGTTGACTACTATACAAGCCTATCCTCGACTATCGAACATTCTACTTTCTCATATTTTTAACCCATTTGCATTATGACTAGAATTAGTCTTCCTTGTTCAAACATTCGCGACATTCAACTTACGACTGACCCAATATCAACGTTCAAATGCCCGAAAGCACTTAACACGACTCTTTAACTTCATTATGTATATATATATTGATAGATACTTTAAAATATAGTTTTTGGTCATTCGTCATCTTCAACATTCGTACAAACTTTTAGGAATCAATTCGAACACACTATCTGAATGCTTTTATATTTCTTTTCTAGAGAGTCACTTACGATCGTGTATTTAACTCTCAACTTTCACGAAGAGATCAATTAAGAAAGTGTATCGAAAGAAAGACTGGTCGGATAGCGTGAACAATTCCAAATCTTTAAGATTGTTTTCACTTTGATTTATGATGTTTAATAAGCTTGCTTAAAATAAATAAATTCATCTATTGAATTATTTCATATGCTTGTTTCTCTTTAGATCTAGTTTTATATTGGTAATTATTATCCTAGAATGTATCGGTGTGTATAGAACGATATATGTTTGTTTATTTATATATATATATAATATAAACTATCCTATCTTTCAAGTTGGATGAAACTGCAAATAGTTTTGAAAATTTGATTAAAATCGGTTCAGTAGTTTAGGAGTCCATTGCGGACAAACAACGTAACACTTAATTTATATATATTAAGATAAAAATAATATAATATATACTACTTTCTTGTAAAATGTATAAACGAGATCTGATTGCATCTAGATTGCACCAGATTGCAATATAAACATATCTATCGTTTACAATCGTAAATTGTATCAACGATTATTAATGAATTAGTTTAGTTGTTTATTAGTTAATTTAATATTGTAAACAAAAAGTAGAAGAGTAGGTGCCAAATTGCACTCTTAGAAACAACGTTGCAACATTTACTACAAAGTTGTATGCTAATAATTATATAAACTTAAGAATATTCCAATAGCAATTCGATTTATCGATAGATAATCATTTTCTCTCGTTCAATTACAAAGTATCGTCGTATTTAAGAGTAATGGACGTGGGTCGATAATAAATCTAATCTAATGAGACGTAAACACATGTTATTTCATGATGTTACAAACAATGGTACAGGTTTTGATGATTGGATCAATGATCAATAGTGTTAAAAGCATTGATTTTATTGTTTATTGTATTTCATCTCTCCTTGTTACCTCTTCAATAGTTGAATATCTTTATTATCGATACGTTTCTTTAATTCAAAGCTTTTTTTTAAACTCTTTAGCTACATTTGTTTTGGCAAAGATTCACATGACGTTCTGATACGTCATTGGAACTGAAACGTTGATTTAACTTTAATTCATTCTGATTTATTTCAAAGTAATATGCGTCATATTTATATTATTATAATTAATATTAATGTAAATTATTATATTAAGTTGACAATTAAGTAATTGCGGATTTTTCAAGGATAAATGTTTGGTGATATTTGCAATTATTTAATTGTCAATTCAATAATATTTCAATAAGTAATTTTTAAATAAATGTGTACCCAAATGGTTAATAATTGTTCTTTCATTTTATTTTTTTTTTTTTTATATATATATTATTATTAATTGGCAAATAATAAAATAATAATTATAAATTAAATGATTATATATTTACATTAAATTATATATTATTTATTTTTATTAAATTATATTAATTATAATTTATATTTAATAACTACTAATATATATTACAAATAAAATATTTATAAATGTTAGAAAAATATATTTAAATTTAAACTCGTGAAAATAAATAAAAAATCTTAATTAGAAAAGATGATTATAATTGATTTAACATTTGAACATAATTGGACTAAATTATTAGTACAGTTGTTAACCAATAAATGTGAGAGTACAAATTGAATAAAACCAATTTGAAATTTACAATAAAAAAACAACTTACACACACACAATTATTACGTGTGGGCATGGTTAATAAGATGGATGGTTGACTTGTCCATAGAAAGAAAAGACAAAAAAACTGTGTTAAAAAGAACACGACCTCTTTAATAGTATTGAATAAATGTGAGAAGGTTGTATTAGTACATAAAGTAATATTCTAACCCATTTAAAAGAGAAAGTAAAATGAAACAAGAATAAAAAAAAAAAGAAACAACTATTATTTATTTGGTATTTGTTCTAATTTCATTTCTTAATCTAGTTTTACAATAGTTTTTCTTTTTCTTTTTGTAATAAGTAATATAATTACATTATCGTTTAAAATTGTCTTAAGACTGTAATGAAGTTATAGTGTTAAATAATTGTCTGACATATGAGAGAATTGTTCTATTGGTCAATAATTTTTGTTGTTGTTCTTGTTCAACAAAACACAAAGATTATAAAATTATAGTATACAGTACTATGTTTAACTTAATTTTTTTTTTTTGAGAAAGTTATATATACTGTCAAGTATAACTTACAATTAGTTCAATTGATTTACGATCAACATTTCTATGTACAATGCGTGCATTCAAATCATAGTTGTTTAACAGACAACTACACACAAAAATGATAGGGGTAAGAAAGAGAAAGAGAAAGAAAGAGAGAGAGAGAGAGAAATTAACTTTGTCTGTCGAGTTTAGTAACATAATCGCTTAATCGATGTTTAAAGTAAGTGGGTAGAGTGAGAGGGAAAATGAGGATAGGCAAACGAGGAAGCTGACGAAACTCATGGAAATGAAAGACTCTGCCTACTTTACGTTTACGAACAATACCGTCTTATTCGTTCTTCTTAATTGTCTGACCCAAAATCCAAATCGACATTTTCTCTTTTCATTATTATTTCTTTTTTTTTCTTTTTCTTTTTTTCCTTCTTTACTTCATCCTTTTTTATTTTCTTTATTTTTTTTCTTTCTTTCTTGTCTTGTTTTGTTTCAACATCATTATACACTATACATACCCACCCCTCCTTTTAGTGTTCATCATGATTTCAGGACACGCTATGAATGAAAAATATATAGAGAAAATGGTAGAAAGTTGAAGACAACAACAACAAGAAGAAAAAAAAACCAAAATTACAGAAATCCTCATCAAATGTATGCCTTCACATATATATATGAAGCTGTTGTTTAAATGCATCGTTTAACGTATGTATTATAATTAACATATACAAGGACGTATCTTAAATCGTAGAATATTTGTCTATAGAAAAATTCATTTCTTCTTTCATGACGTATGAATCTATTATATTCGAAAAGTTTGAATTAATATTCAATTCTAATATTACAGACATACACATAGATACATCGATTACATCGATAAACTCGTGTTACAACTTATAGCTAATATTAGGTAAAAAAAAAAAAAAATGTAAAAAGAAAAATAGAAGTCGGGATACCGTTACGCAAGGGTGTACGATCTCTGTTACAAAACTCTGTTATTCTCGGTTATATAGCAAGAGGTAAATACGAGACAAGTAGTTCTGGTTGGTAAATGCGCAAAGTAGCAAACACAGACAAGCAAGCAGGCAGGCAGGCAGAGAAGCAGCAGACAAGCAGCAGGAACCGAACACAAACTCGGAGATCACATTGCAAGAGAGTAAACCAGCTAAAGAACTTCGGTACGATTCTCCAAGCGAAGAATAGCTACGCAATGGTGACACCATGCGAGACCTGCATTGCCAGGTTGGGATCAAAAGGTGCGTGCAACGGCACACGCCTCTCACTATTGTGAAAGCCATGCAACTCAATGGACGAACACTCTCATTACCGATCGTAAACGATGCGCTGCATTTATCGGAATAAAAGACAAAATTATTGTTTTTACAAAATTTAACTGTTTTTTTTTTTTATATATATATAGTTATGTGTATATCTTGTAGTGTTTCTATAATTATAATAATAATCTTTAATATTGTTTTTTTTTTTNTTTTTTTTTTTTTTTTTTTTAAATAGAAGAAAGTATTTGAGAACAAAATTGTTTTATATATTCGTGTAAATAATTATGATAGTGGATAATAATAAAATTTCTATATTTTTTATATTATTTCTATATTTATATATTTATTTTATAAATGTAATTATATTAATTATATTTATTAGTATTTAATTATAATAATTAAATAATATTAAATTATAATATATTAAATATTAAATTATTATAATTATAATTATATTATTATATTATTTATACTATATTAATTAAAAATATTTAAAAATATTAATATATTTTAAAATATATAATTATAATTAATATTAGATCATTAAATATGAAATGTTTGATTTTAATGTGAAAATAATAGGAGTAATCAGACATTTCATAATTAATAATCTAATATATTATTTAATAATTATATTAATTATATATTTTATAAATTTATTTTATATCTTCTAGTGTTTCTATAATTATAATAATAATTTGAGAAGAAAACTATTTCATATATTCCTATCCCCAATATTTATAATAATTAATAGATATATGCAATTTATACTATTATTCATTTATTTTCTTTTTTTTTTTTCTTTTTGTAAAACTTCATTCAACATTAATATTATTCGATTGTGTTTGATTTTTAATAATAACTTTGATAACATTGATAGAAAAGTGAAAGAACAATAACAACATGAGAGACCGTTTTAAAATTGAAGAACAAGAATATGTGCGGATATATGTCACAATGGGCCATAGGGCGGACCCAGATATACATATATACATACATAATGTATATTGAAGTACATAAATAACTATAGTTTACTACCTGATCAACAATAAGGGCCCCGTTATTAGTCAGTTTCCGTTCTCCGTTCAACATAAGCGGACATAAGTGGTTGCGGTTCGTTCGTTCGTTCGTTCATTCGTTCATTCGTTCATTCGTTCATTCTTTCGTTGTGTTACCATCTTGTATATTCCTTTTTCTTTTAATAAATCGATTCCTATATTACAATGTACAGGGAACGAGTGAACGACACTCGTATTTTAAACAAAAAGTAGGTCAGTCGCGTTTCGATTTAACGAAGAGACTCCGGAAATCGAAAGAGAACATTTTTTTGTTTCTATTTCTATTTTCTTTTTTTTCCTTTATACATTTTAAAATCATAGACGATCAGTATACATATGCAAATGATATTCTTCAATTCTAAATTTGAAACCCATTCGAGACGAATTGCACACCGTGTGTGCAATTGCTTTCCAAGCCAAAAAAGAAGGGTTGCACATCGTCTGTGCAATAATAATAATAATAATAATAATAATAATAATAATAATAATAATAATAATGAGCAGTTATATAAAAAAAACTTTTATAATAAAAAATTAAGGTGCAATTTCATGCTGACGCTTGACGCTAACTTTGAGCGTCAGATTTGACTACATTATATCAATTTCGATTGAAGTGCCATCTAGATAAGAAGCAGCTTCAAATCTGAGCGTAAGCTACAGTCAAACTGTAGCGTCAAGCGTCACATTGACGAATTAAAATAGCGTTTTTACAAGTAAAAAAAATCGAAAGTTGACTTATCGATTAATGTTATTCCCTAACCTATTCGGATCAACAACAACAACAACAACACAGTACAATTAACAGTGCAAAAATAATAATTTATAAAATACTTGTTAGAAGATGAAACTTCGTGAAGATTTGCAACGTTGAATGTTTAACAAAAATATAAATTATTATTATTATTATTTACGATTGAGAATGTTCGGATCATTTTTGAAGGAAGCGCGATATGATGTGGCGACTGCGCAGTTTTTAGTCGAATAGAAGAAGACTTGGTGCTGCTGCTACTGCTGCTGCTACTGCTGCTGCTACTGCTGCTGCTGCTGTTAGTGTCTAGGGCACATATCGATCCCTTATCGTCGACGTCGAACGCGTATTCGCGCCAGGACATTCGTTGGAAGATAGAAAAAGAAAGAAGAAAAATAAACGAAAGAATACACATACACACGATATGCGTTCACGAGTAAACCTCCCCCCTCCCCCGCCCCCTACCTCCCTTTTCACGTCTTTGGAATATGGATGAACGAATTTCTCTAGAATGACTTTCTATCGTACAAGTGATGACAGTTTGCTTTTGTTTTCATGAAAATATTGTTCGTTTGTTTGTTTGTTTCTTACTGTATTTAGTCTTGTCATTTAAACAGTTTAAAATTGTGCATTGACGAGTGTATACACGTAAATGGAGAAGTGTATTGACGAGTATACACGTCATGCGTATAAAGTTAATGACCATTGGCTATTTAACACGTTTAGCGCCACGTCAGTCATCGATGGCTGACAGTGAACTTTACGTTTAGGCCATGTCAGTCATTTGTGACTGACACTTGACGTTTATGTTTTAGGCCATGTCAGTCATCGATGACTGACACGTTCAACTATTTTTTTTCAATACAAAGTAACGCCTGTGGCCTGACGAGAATTTTCCCTACAAAATTCGTATGGTGCTGAACGTGTTAAATTGTAATTTTTCTAAAAAAAAAAAAAAAAAAGAACAAAACATATTTTCAAATTTGAAGATAATTCATTAATCTATCCTCGATCATGATCGTTACTATAATAATATTACATTGGATGAAGAAAAGAAATATCAGGAAAAGAATGAAGTTTTGCATAATTAATAATGTCATTTATATTATAGAAGTTAACATTTTTCTGTTTTTGTTTTTTTTTTTTGTTTTGTTCGTTTATGACATATATTTTGAATGTTGGGCATTTTTAATTGTGTAATGTAATATTAAACTTATATTACATTTGTTAGTAATAGCCGTGATTTTTTGTTTTGTGTATACTATTTTGAAAATATATGATTGTGCAAAAGTACGTCATAGGATTTAATAAAGTATCAATATTAAATGTAACGACATGTTGGTGTGCTTGGTGATTTTTATTGTTAGTATTTTTGTTTTGTTTTTCGTTTGTACGACGATGTTACCACTGAAGGTTTTCCCTTGACTATGATACACTGTTCTTAGGTTTCGTTGGCTATCCTGTCTGACGGTGGTCCTTCATTACGAAGCGTTTTATACGAACGTAGGACGTTACTATGCTTAAAATAAACACTGACAAAAAGATTTTATGGCTTCCAGATGTATTGATACTTAACAATAGGGACAGACCACTCCCTTGTACGTTTTTGTATTAGTAATAGATCTATTACTAATAATCTATTTGAAATCTAATAATCTATTTGATTATACTTTACAGTATTTTGAATTTCCAAAATTAGTATAAATAATTAAAAAAAAAAAAAAAAAATACTCCTACTTTTATATAAATAAAATGACATATTTAATAATATAATTTTTGAATGATTATTATTGTATAATTTTCCTATAGAATTATTTTAATATTAATTATATTATTATAATATATATAATATATATATATATATAATTATTTATTATTTTATAATATAATAATATTATAATAATAAATAATATTATAGAATACTTCCTAAATTTCAAATGAATAAAAAGAGTTTCGAATATATATCTAAATTACTATTTTGTTTTTTTTTTATTTATTTATTTTTTACTTTTAATTCATTTTATTTTCAAAATAAACACATTTAAACCTCGACTTGTAATCAGTCGATTTTCACACGACGACAATGTACACTTTCAAAATAAAACACCACAATTAACTGATTAACATTATAAAATTAATATTTATTTTGACTAAACATTATGAAAATAAATACAATACATATGATACTTTATATATGACGATAGGAGAAGGAGAAGGTTGAATCGTTCGATAAGGAATGATAACGATGCAAACGAGCATAACGAACTGTCGTTCCAAACATTACTCTTACTACCAAACGATTCAGTTAGGAACGCGCATCGGTCTTCGGCTTCGTAAACCGAGTGGAACATGGAACGCCCATACCATGAAACGTTGCAACGACCGATCGTTAGTACGCCGAAAAGCGTCCGTCCCTTACTTCGACGTCAATACGTACATATATGTGCCCATAATTATGAAAGTGGTCTAACATTAGTCATTTAACACTGTTAACTGTGGAATTTAGTTTCTAAAGATCATCATCACATGGTGCGAAATTAAAAAACAACCAACGACGTGTATACACGTCGAACGTGCTGCAACGTGCAAATGGTACTATTATACATTTTACGAAATACGAAAAAGGATTATATGTTTATTCGAAAAAGTTTTAGAAAATAATCTCATCTTTTTGATCTAATATCTTAGCCAATGTATTTACTCTGTAATTGACGATTATACACGTCATGACACGATTTTGGCAACACAAAACGATGCTCGAGTTCTCAAACGAGGATTTTTTTTTTCTTTACAAAATTATATGATAAAATGATTTTTTTTTTAAACAAACACAGAGATATTGATATTAATTGTAGATGCAATAGTAAATGTAAGGGAAAAGTTCAGTGCGCTACACTTTCCTAACTTAAAAGAGAAAATATCGATCGTAAAAAGAGAGAGGGGGAGAGGGAGGTGGAGGGGGTGGGAAGGGGGAAGGGGGGAACTACAGAGCAGTCTTATTTTCTTCTATCTTTCACCGTACACCTTTCTCTTCCGCGTCTTCACTTTCTTTCTCTTTCTCTTTCTCTTTCTTTCTTTCTCTATTGAAAACTTCTCGATCGTAGTGTAACATCTTTTGGTTTAACCTTTTTTTTGGGGCACGATGAGATTAAAAGTGTCCCAGCCCTTTTTGATACACGGTTAATGCACGATGGAACATTTTTAGTACCACATCGAAATATTATTGCAATAGTTAAACATGCATCATAAGATTATATTTCATCTTATTTACGCAAAACAATTAGTTATTAATACTTTTTTTTTTTAATGTTTTTACATTATTACATTATGTAATACCTTTATTAATAAAAAAAAAAAAAAATTGTACAAATTTGATTTTATTTAAAACTTAATCAAATTTATTATGCAACATAGGGCTTATTGTATTATCTGAAATTCTATGTCGCAAAGAGTTAAAGTTTCTTCAAGTTCGACCAAACGAAAGTTTCATTTTTACAATGATTAGTATAATTAATAAAAATACCTTTTTTTTTTTTATTTTTTTATCGTGGTAATTTAAAATATTTAAATTTTGCATATGTATCAAAAGAAATGACATGCGATAATCGTTGCACACCCCTTCCATGTGGAATTCCATAAGGAATTTGGCCGTGTAACTCGTGGTCGGAGAAAGTGAAACGTCGAGTTTGCCGGGGAAGCAAAATAAACAGGTAAAAGATATCTTCAACGATGACAATGGGGGGACTCATTCTGGTGTCGCCTTGTACCAGCCATACTTCCTGAGAAAATGTTTCAACGTTATTATTGGATAAAAGAGAAAGAGAGAAAGAGAGAACATTTTTCAACGTCATTGTTTCATAGATTTATCTTTCTTTTTTTTTTTTGAAGTGAAAACTTCTTTAGAATGGGAGTGATCTGAAAAGTAAATAAACAGAAACGGAGCTATGTAACGTAACTATGAAACGGTTGCCATATTAAATAATGAGAGAAAAAGAGACAAACATATAGGATTGAGCCAGCGAGAGAATGAGACGGAATATAGTTATGCAGTTTTTCCTATTCTCGGTCTCCTCTTTATGCTATGCTTCGTAGTTATCACTCCTGGTTGTATATATGTGTGTGTTTGTGTGCGACTGCATACTACAAAGCATGGAAACGTATTCTTTCGATACTCGAAATGTTTGTAGGTGGGTAAAAGAATAGACAGTGATAAGCACGTAGGTATGCGACAAAAGTATAAGGTCCAAACGAACCGACGGTCGACATAAATAAGGAAGGTGCGTGTTCTGGTTTTTTTTTTTTTTTTTTACCAAACGTGTCATTTATTTTCTATTTAAAAATGTTTCTATTTTATTCAAAAAATTATTATTAAATTATTTATTTCGTAAATATTATTCTTATTAATAATTATGAAATATATTGATTAAAATAATTGTATTGTCTGCAAAATTTTACAAAAAAAAAAAAAAAAAAAAACTGATTATAAGATATATGAGAGAAAAAGAATTAGAACACATTGTATATATATATATATATAATTTAATTATTACAATTAAATATTTTTCTTAATTTTTTTTTCGATTTCATTTGATTTATCAATTGTTTATAATATTTCGTCGTTATTTAATAATTACCATTTGTTATCGTTGATCGTTCGATGTTGATGATCATATGTCATAAACAATGATGAATCATAGATCGTAGTAAGTAAAATGAGAATTATTGTTTGAAAATAAATCGGATATTTTTGTTAAAACTACGATGAGAGAAATACAGTGTGTTAAAATATTCCTACTATTCTCTGATTGTTTTCAATTGAATTTTGTTTAATATGTATGTATGTGTGTATGTGTGTGTGTGTGTATGTTACTGTTATAGAATAAAAGGAAGTTCTTGTTTTTTCAATAAACATTAACGATCATTGATGCGTTAGATTGTTACAGTCCATGATTGTGGTTTTATTACCAACGAAGGCGTTAAAAACATGGTTTATGTATATGTATGTATACCTACTACATATTTCAAATATTCATTAGAGGATTACGTATGTAAAAAAAAAAAAAAAAAAAAAAAAAAAAAAAGAAAAACGATCGATTAATTTACTTTGAAATTCGTCCCTCTTTTTCTATTTTTTTTTTATTTTTTTGTTTTAATCTAGTTAAGATAACCTACAAGTTTCTCGATCATTTTTGTTTTTATCATCGATCGACCATTATACCATAATTTTTCTTTTTTTAATCATACGATTCTATCTAATTAAACATTATAATCGATCTGTAGAATCGATAAGTGATCAACAAGAATAAAAAAAAGAAAGAAAAAATAATCTTTAAATGCGAGATAATTAACTTTAATTACAAGAACAAAAAGAATTTTTTTTTTTTTTTTCAAATTAAAATAATAATTTATCGATATATCATTTGTGATTTGATTTTTTGTTTTTATTTATTTAACATTAATTATTCTTTATTTTACTGTGATATATTGTATTATAAATGGTGGTGAATACATTTGTATCGAATAAAACAAAGTCAGATAATTAGTAGATTATTAAACTGTGAACGACTACTACCCACGTATTCATCATAGTCATCATCATCTTCATCTTCATCATCATTCACATCCATAAACGTTCTTGGCTCCGATTCGTGTCAGATTCTTCGTACATTCATCGTCAATGATGATCACTTACGTTTCCTCTTACATTCACGTTTGAATCACGTGCACGTATCGCGAATCAATGTAGACGTGCACGTACTTACTTACACATTCATTTTATCTACACTTTCTTGATACGCGGTTTAAACCAATCAACGTTAAGCTAAATGAGATCGTTCTTTTTTCTTCTTCTTCTTCTTCTTCTTCTTCAAATTATCACAATTTAATATATAATATTTTGTATTTTATTTTGCTTCTCTATTTTATTGTAATCATAATAATAATAATAATTATTATTATTATTATTACGAATATTTTTATATAACTCAATTTTTCATCGTTTAATTATTATTTCCCCCGTTTCATTTATCTTTTTATTACAATCAAAAATTGTTGATTAGTTAATACGTGTTTAAATATTATATTAATTTGTTAAATCACCTGTATTTATACAGCGAGAACATTCGTAGTTATCTCTCGGTCGGTCCATGTGGTTTTGCAACATATTGGTCTTTTATGAAAGTTCAAACGTTAGTTTCACAGTCACTAGATAAATTCCATTTTTTTAATTCTCTCTTCCTTTTCCTGCACCACCCCTTTCCTTCTCATCCTCCTCCTTCCCTCTCCCCTCTCCCCGTGTATTCCCTTCCCTCAATTATTCTCATCCACCGTTCGTTTTCCATCTCTCTCTCTCTTTCTCTCTCTCTTCTCTCTCTCTTTCTCTATACATATATATTTATCTTTCTCTTTCGCAATGTGAATTACACGAAACGACGGAGCACTTTTTGCAGTCCTGCAAAAGAGAGACGGGGTTGAAGGGGGTAGGGGGGAGCGGGAGAAAGGGTAGGGAGAAAAAAAAACTGTGGGGGATGAAAGGGGATGAGATCATCGTGGCTGGATGCGAAAGCCACGATAAAACGAATCGTACCGCGAAAGAGTAAATTATTTTGAATTATCCTTTTTAGCCGGTAATGCAATGCAACTGTGCAACAATGCGCGAACAATCGTACGATGGAAAAACATTTACCAGAATGGTGAGAAGAGATGGTTGAAAAGGGGACGGGGACTGGGGGGGGGAGTTGGAAAGAGGTGAGTGCTATGCCAGTTCGTTCGTTCGTTCGTTGGTTCGTTCGTTGGTTCGTTGGTTCACAGGTTCGTTCGTTCGTTCATTTGGGATTTGTTTGTTATAGATAGCATACTCATTTTTTCGGCACGACCGCACCTACGCGTTCCCATGGTCGCGTAAAAATATATATATATATATATATATATATGATTGTGTGTGTGTGTATGTGTGTATGCTCGAGCGCAAATAACTTTGAATTTTCGTTCTCGCTTGGTGCAATTTTTCCGATAAATTATGCCCTCTCCAAATAAATATTAGAGGCCTTTACACGGCCGAACGGTCGATTACTTCCGGGCATTTCGATAAAATCATTGCACATTCTACCACTGTCATATTTTTGCTTCTATATATTTTTTTTTTTGATTTTTTTTTTTTATTTCATTTTTATTTATATTTTATTTCAAAATTTTCCCCTCATTGCTCTTTCTCTCTCTCTCTCTCTCTCTCTCTCTCTCTCTCTCTTTCTTTGCCGATTATTTTACAAATTTTCGTAATGATGAAAATAAAATAAACCGAATTGTACACTTTAATTGCTTGGCGCGCAAAAAAAAAAAAAAAATGAATTATTTTTATTTCTGTACAAAAATATGAAAATCCTATGCATGTGTAATAATTGAGTAAGAAAATAAATAATGTATGAGTTAACAGAAAAAAAAAAAAAAAACAATAAAAATAAAATAACAAACAATAAAAACGAACGATATTTGCAAACAATAAAGAGTTCGGTGTCAATGTTTAATGAAAACATATTTATATATATATATTTAAATTTGTAAAGTATGAGAAAAAGTTACGTAAATGTAAGTAATCGTATAAAATGGATAATTAGGGCTCATTTCGAAAGATCGAAATCAAAAAGAGAAGAATAATTTTGTAAACTGACACCCACGTAATTCAAACGAGCCGTACAATTCAGCCGCCTTCACAGGGGCGGCGTTCCGATCTATCAAAACGAAGATGTATCCCCTCATATTAAAAGATCGCCCACGCATACCAAGATTATTTCCATTGTCTGTCATCGTACGTCGTATTAATCCGCGAAGGAAAGTAGTAATTGCTCTGCCCACGATCCATTACGCTCTGTCTCGAGTTAATTGCGCACCGACCGATCTGCCCAATCCTTTTTTTTTTTTTTTTTTTGCCCTTTCGAGGTCAAGATTAATATCTCTCGATGCTTTTTCGGTATTCACTAAAGCAAATAAATATGTGGGCGTTTGTAGGAGAATAAAAATGTTTAATCGTTCATTTAATTATCATAATTTAAGAATGATCTATTATCATTGGTTGATCTGTTTTTTTTTTTTTTTATTTTACTTCGTTCGCACAAATTTAATTTTAATTCTGCAATAAATTCTTTAATCAATTTATTATACAAATATATATTATATATATTTTTGTTTGTAAATTTTGACGTTTCAACTTGTTTATGGTAGGGCTCGGCAACCTTTTGAATTGGAAGAGTCAAAAATTACAATTTACACAATTTCAAAGTTTTAAAAGAGCCATAACATTTTTTTCTTGCCAACAATAAATTGTACTCTCATAAATAAAGTTAGTTTTTGTGTGCAGATCACACACGTTAAAAGTGAAACCTTCAAAAAAAAACCAAGTTTCGAGAGAATGAGATGAATGCACAGTATCAAAAGTAGACAAATTTAGGGTTTTATTTATTATAATATTGTTACAACATATAACAAAGGAATAGATAAATGATATCAAAGGAATAGAATAGAGAATAGGAAAAACTGTATAGATATATTCTATCTCATTTTCTCGCAGGCTTAATCCTATATGTTAGTCTCTTGTTCTCTTCTTACTTAAGTATCGTTGCCGTTTCATCGCCGCGTTACATCGCGCCACGTTTCATTTTTTCAAATCATACCCCGATTCTAAAGAAGTTTTCATTTAAAAAAAAAAAACTAATCTATTTATTCATCGGTGCCTAATCATCCAAAGAACCGCAGCTTCACATTCAAAGAGCCGCATGTGGCTCGCGAGCCGCAAGTTGCACGACCCCTGGTTTATGGTTAAATAAATAACTAGTTTTATTATATATATATATTATATTTTAATATATATAAATATATATGACTATACGTCAAAGAAATACTAGTAGAAAAAAAAAACAAAAAACAAAAATTTAAAATAAAATAAAAACCTCTCCCGGAAGGGAATCGGACGAAAAAATAGGAGAATCGACGAGAGGTCGATGTTGCAATATTCCATGCCCGGTCCATCTATCTATTGGAAACTACACTGACCTCTCCGGATGCATTTCTGTCGATAAATCACAAACATTCGTTATTAAAGAAGCCCTGAAAATTGACAGAGCGTAATGGAAGAAGAGAAAAGAACATATTTGAACTTGTTTTTTTTTTTTCATATTTCTGAAAAATATTTTAGAATATACTGCTAGTGTAGTAATACATAAGTGTATACGTAAAAGTATTTTTTTTTTTTTTTTTGTATCTTTTGGTTAATCATAGAACAAATTTTTTGTCCATTATATACATTTGAAAATGTACAATTATGTCACAAAGATTTTATTTCTTTGTACACTTTGAGATTAACTAAAGTAAAGTTAAGTAGAATGAATGTATCATTCTTTCTGTTAAGATTGTACAATGAACTGTACTTTTTGTTCGTTTCAGATCATAGTAATTAGATTTTGTGTGTATGTTTCTATGAAATATAAATATCTTGCGTTAGTTTCAAATACAATTGGATTTGTTTCGTACAATACTTCTTTGCACAAAATATATATATATATATATACCTTAAATATTACTAAAATTATAGAATATATAAAATGACATAAAATACATGTTACATGTGTGTATCGTATTATTTATTTATTTATTTTTTTTCTAAGGGTATATGATTTGTGTAAGTTTACAATATTTCTTTACCAAACATTTCAGCATCAACGATATTTATCATCTATTAAAACCATTCGATCCTCTATTATAGCATAGTTAATTACAACATCCTTTTAGGATGCTTGATGCAAGGTAGTCTAACACAAATTGACTTATAAATTCATTCGCCTGAGGGAAACAGACTGTAATCTTCGTGTAATTATTACCAACGTGAAACGAGATGAGACACCGATGATCCGATTACCGATGGATCAGATACGATTCTGCTTAAACGATCGATACTTTTTTCCTCCTCCCCTTCCCCCTTCCCCCTCCCCCTCCCCCTGCACTATCGTATTTCAAATAATCGAAATGATACGTTAATTACTTACCAAGATTACCAATGATTTAAAAAAAAAAAAA
>NW_015148984.1:990815-1015815 GCF_001465965.1 Polistes dominula
TATTATATATTATAATATTATTTTTTATATATTATATAATAATATAAAATAACAATAATAATAAAAATAAAAATTAAAATTGAAATAATAATATAAAACCTATACAAAAATAAATATATATACATTAAATCGTAAAAAGTAAAAAAGTTGAGTATAGAGCAGCTAGATTTCGATTGTCCCGGAAGGAAACGTATATACCCAATTAAAGGTGGGTGCCACTCCGTCGAAGGCAATTTAGCGGAGTGTCGTCGACCGAGAGAGGGTCGCGAATAGTGTCGGATTTATGCCGTATCAACAAGGTCGGTTGGCAACCAGCCGCGGCCGGAACCCTCCGTTCTCCTCTATTCCTCCCTCCCTCTCTCTCTCTCTCTCTCTCTCTCTTTCAGTCAGAGGGGGCTCCTAGGCTGATGGTTCTTACGCCACTGGGATCGATATCCCGGGAGGCCAAACAGTAAACAGCCGGTTGGTCAGGATGGAGTTGGTGGTGGGGCTGCATAACATGGAGGCACCTACTACTGCCTTTACCCGTCTACCACCTACTATTATACCACCTCTATCCACCTCTAGCCATACCGAGGGACGAAAGAAGGATGTCGAGAGGGCCGTGGAAAGGGTGGCAAGAGTCGTCGCGAAGCTTTTGCGATCGAGCGACGCTGCTAAAACCTGCCGACCTCTTCTCTTCTTCCTCACTCACTCACTCACTCACTCTCTCTCTCTCTCTCTCTTTCTGTCTGTCTTTCTTTAACATTTTCTCTATACATCATCCATCTATCTCTCTCTATTCCTCTTCTCGCACATCCTCTTTTCCACATTTACCGCTTCGTCGCTTAACGTATCCTCCTTTTCCTCCTACTCCTCGTTATTTTATTTTCTTTCCAGAGATTCATCCCCCTTTTTTTTACCGATTAATATCTCGGTTACAGCTTACTACCATGAGAAAAATAATAATATTAATAATAATAATAATAAAGTTTAACCCATTGACTGTCAACTATGAGATATCTCGTAGTGTATGGTGCAATTTTCGATTAATTACAAATGGTTATTTGCGTTAAGAATTATTTAAAAAGGTTGAATAAAATATTTTTTTATGATGTAAAAAACATTAATTATCAATTATTGTAAATATCATTACAATATTATATCAGTAACTTAACCCTTTGCACTCAGTAGGCACCACCACTATTGTACCAGTTGCTATCAATGATTTTTTATAAAAATATAAATATATTGATTTTTCTTTTATTTATTAATATAATATAAAAATGTAAATTGTATTAAATATAATTTATATTTAAATATAAAAATTATTATATAAGTTTTTATATTATAACTACTTATAATTATAAATAATACAATAATATTATACGTATTTATATGTATAATACAAATTACATGAAAATTAATTGTAAAATTATTATTTATACAAAATAATATTAATATCAAATTGTATTTATTTTATTACTAATAAATAAATTAATAATAACATTAAGATATTTAGTAAAACAGAAGTTTATTTTTCAAATGTTCCAATGCAAGAAAATGCAAGAATGTCACGTGTCAGTTGCTGCACACTTGAATAAAAAAAAAAAAACACTCGAAATGCAAAGGGTTAATATTATTATATTTTTCAAAATTTAAGGCAAGACCCTCTAAATATGTCTGCCAGTCAATGGGTTAATATACTCGTTCGATTTGCCCTATGGAAAACTGTCATTTATATTATGTCATATATGTATCATATATATGTATATGTGTTAGTTATCTATATTCTTCTCTTATTATCAGATATTTGTTTCGTAACGATGGAAATGGAAACGTTAATAAGTGAAATAATGGGTAATGAAGGTATTATGAATTTATAAGGATGGTTGAGGGCCACCACGCGTTTATATGGGTTCGAATTTGTACGATGTTGAGATTAAAGCACCCAACTCTAAAGGGTCAATGAATCAGATACAGCTTTTAAGGTGAACTATTAAAACGTATTCCTATGGGAAATGCATAGGATATGGGTGCTAAAAATGGAGATGGAAAAAGGGGTATGGATTTCTTATGAAGAAGGTCGAGAGAGAAAGACCGGAAACGAGACACCACCACCACCACCCCATCCCCCCCCCGTTTTCTTCTCAAGGAAAAATAGGGGAAGAGAAACGGAAAGCTGCTTCCAAACGTTCCTCGCTTTCTTAAGGGGGTTGGAGGGGGTGGGTTGAGGAGGGTGTTGCTGCGCACGCGACGACTGAAACGAAAGAGATGGAAACGAAGAGAAAGAGAGTGTTGTTCGGTGTGGGAATTTTACAGTAAACTCCTGTGGGTTGTTGCTGTCAAGGATAACAAAAGCCAAAGTAATTCTCAATCATGGAATTTATTATCAAGACGTTTTATCATTAATTCGTATTCGATAATAATATTTAAATGTATTATCTGTCGTGAATAATACGATAAGAATAAAATTGATTGTAATTTGATTTTAACATTTTTTTTTTTTTTGTTATTTTAATTCAAAGCGTGTAATATCAAATCACATTTGTAGAAAAGAAGTTAAAAGTTTATCGGTCTTGTTGGAAAACTTGAATGAATAAATTGATTTTGTTTATTATAATATGAATATAGATAGATACATACGTTGTCATATGTTATACACATAGTTTGCTATTTCTAGAGAATAAACTTTTCTATGTAATATCGATACTGTTAGGAAAAAAAAAAAACAAAACAAAACATATTTTTATTTTAAAACATATATCTATATTTTCTTAGAATAACCGTATTACTTGGAAAGAAATGTAAATGTAAACAAAAAGTTTTAATACTAGAGGATACAAAATAAAATATTGCTAGTAACAGAGAGAGAGAGAAAGAGAGAGAGAGGTACAATATCTTCGTTCTATAGATAAAAAGGACAAAGAAACGTTCGAGGTCAGGAGGGAAGGTCGTCGAAGGCGCGAGAATACAAACGTCGGATCGGAGATTCTCGGAAGAAGAAAGATTACTATGAGAATCTTGGGTGGTGGGGGAGGTTTGACGCGTGGAAAGTAGGAGGCCAAGTTACGTTCGGTTCCAGTCGGTCGCACGAAGCGTGAAGGGTTCGTTCAAGAACGGTAGAAGTTAACGGGGGAAAAGTGGAGGAGCTTGGAAAGCTCGGATCATTTGGTTGGAAGAGAAAAGAATGAGAAGAAAAAAAAAAAAAAGAAAAGAAAATGGGAGGTAGACACGATCTCGTGTTCTTACGAAAAGACGTTTCAAATCCTTGATAAAAACGAAAAAAAAAAAAAAGGGAAAACCGTAATAAAATGTAAAAGAAATTTCAAGAAGTCCGAGGAAGATGATTTCGTCGAAAGTAGTAACATTATAGTCATGTTATGATTATTCAAATGATTTTCTTGTATAAAGTCATACGATACCCTCGATTCTGTCCTCCAAGAGTTAACGTGTCTACGCCAATGGCTGCATAAAGGGGGAACGCGGCACCTCGATATTCAGGGGTTCTCATTTCTCGTCCTTTCTTAAATCTCTACTTAATCTTTGCTCTCGTTTACGTGAATTATCATCGGAGAACTTTAATAAGGTTCATATAAATATGTAATCAAAATATTTCTTCGTATGTTTAAATATTGACATTCGGAAAGATGTATTGAAGTTGAATAACAAATTCTACAATGATCTAATTTATCAAATAAAAGAAATATCTTGTACTTAATAAAAAAGCAACAAACAAAAATATAAAAGAAATAAATTCATAAACGTCGAAGAAACGTTTAAATAGTGAACAACGTGTTGACGTTAACGTCGACTTGGTTTCAGTTTAATGCCTGACACCAACCAAGTCTTTTCCCAGGCCACTTCGTGTCTCTGATAGTCAGAGGGATATGGTTAAGCTTGCGTCGTTGCTTCTCGAGAACCACGGTTAGTGTCGTCTCTCTTTCTCTGCTTAGTTTTTATTACGTCTGTCCTACATTTTCTATCCGCCCTCTCTTCTTCTTCCGTCTTCTATGAGCCTCTCTTTTTCTCTCCCGTCCCGTCCCGTTCCGTTCCGTTCCGTTCCGTCCCGTCTCGTCTCGTCTCGTTCGTTCTAGCTATCTCTACACCTCCGCTTAATAATACACACCAACGAAGCAGCCAGCCACTATACAACGACACACCAGTGGCACCGACAGTATGGCACACCACTTTATTGATCTTCTTTCCTCGCTTTCACAGGTTTCAACCCGAATTTTCCACCACTTTATGCAAGCATCGCCCTCCTGGCCGTTTACGCGGCCCTGCACCCGGATTCATCCATTCGCCGATAAATCGAACCAGCCTCGGGGGCTGCCAAAGAGAAACCACCTTTCTTCCTCTATCTCTCTCTCTCTCTCTCTCTCTCTCTCTCTTTCTTTCTTTCTTTCTATTTATCTTCCTCTCTTCTCTATCCACCCTTCTTCCTTTGCTTTAGCTACTATCGTCGTCACTTTTAATTTAAAAAAATCTTCCTCAAATGAATTGCCCTAAACCCGACAAAGTTACTCGTTTCTCCCTATGCCCATTTAATTACTAAATCTTTTCAAAATGGTTAGCACACTGTATCTCAAGAGTTATTTTGCAAATTGAATTTTTCATTTTATGATTTAACTAACTTGTCTTTTAAAAAAACGCGTACTACTATTTTCTATAATTAAAAGTCAAGTTATATTTGATTTGATATGATTGTAGAATAAAATAAAGAAAATATGAAATAATGTAGAACGTTTAAAGAAAGAGAGAGAGAAAGGAAGGATAAGAAGAAGAAGAAGAAGAAGAAGAAGAAGGCAGACGTGGTTCGTGGTCTGGTTTCCGAGATCATGGATGGCGTTCATTGACCGCCAAGTGTAAACACTGTTGCGCGTCTCTCCCAACCCTTCTTCTTATCCTCTTCTGCCCTTCCCTTTCTCTCTCGCTACGCGTCTCTCTATCTATCTCTATCTCTATCTGCTGTGGCCCTCCTCACTCAGAACGAACGTTCTCAAAGCAATGATTCACAACTCGGTAATTTCTCCTATCTACGTTCGAACGTGCTTTAAGGCCCATCTTACGACGAAACTCTCCCCTCCCTTGTGCATTTCCTCTTGAGACAGATTGAAATTTCAGTCGATATTATTACGTACTTTTGTGTCTAGGGAAAGAAAGTAATCGATATTCACGAGTTTATATTATAGTTGGGAATATAAGAGTGTCGAGTTATTTATACAAGCAATTTGTATGATTATTCTTCTCGATGGTGGTGATAATTGATCGTAAAGTTAAATAGGGATTATATAGTTTAATGTTGTTATTGAGAAAGAAAGTTATAAATTTTACTTGTTCTTTATTCTAGTTTTTTTTTGTTTTTGTTTATAAAGGAATGCATAATTTTTATATAATATTATATTTAATTTTTAATTTATTATATAATATTTAATATAATTTATAATATAAATATTATATTAAATTATAATATTATAGTGTTAATTAAATGTTATATTTAAATTATTCGAATATTTCTAGTAAATAATTTTCAAATAAAATGTATACCCAAAGGATTAAATTCCTATAGAATAATTTTCAATATAAGTTGTTATTGTTGTTGTTGTTGTTGTTGATGGTAAGCGGAGTCGCGAAGGTACGGACAAATGATTTGAAAAGATAGCAAGATTTATGTTCAAGGAGTAACGGTCTCTAAAACGTCGAGGCGTTGCTGTTGCTCTCGTGAAAGCTACAAAGTAGCAACAGCAGAAAGCATTGCAACGATCGCGCGTGGGAAAAGTGGGACACGCGAGCGAATCGGATGTCAGAGAGTCCGAGAACCCACCGTTCTCGTTGGCTAGTAACAATAACGGGTAAAATCATTCCGTGCTTTATTACCGTGACATTACTACGAACTCATTGGTTAATTATTTGGAGGTGAACGTGTTAGTGAACGTGGAAAGGTGAACTTGTCTCTGCGACGAAGTCTTTTATAATTTATATTGTTCTTTTATTATTATTTTGACCATTTCGACAAATAGAAATAAAAAAAAAAGAAATAATTTATATTCATCGAACCCATTGTTCTGACTATCGTATTATACTTTTGGTTATTATGGTTTGCTTTTGAATTTACGAGATGTAGTAAAAAAAACATTTTTATTATATTTTTTTTTTTTTTTTTTAGATATATGAACCTGCGAATTAATTATATTTCTCTTATATTATTATATAATAATAAATATATAATTATATAAAATAATATATAAATTAATTTATATAATTATTAAATTATAATATAAATTAATAATAAATATATATATAGTATTAATATATTATATATGTTTAATATATATTAATTATAATTTATATTTTAATTATAATTTAAATTAGAAGTTACCAAGTAGAAACGAATTAATATTTCTTGTTAAATAATTATTATATTAATATTAATTCGTGACGTGATAATAATCACCTAAAGACAAAATTCAATAGAATACAAGAAGGAAAGAAATTTTTATTAATATTAATACTTCGTTTAGAAATATTCTAATTATAATAACATTACGAAAAATAAGCCTGAAATATAAGAAATTAATATTATTGAAATTTATTGTTAATAAAAAAAAAAATAAACGTATTACAAAAGATTTTTTACGAATACACAAAATAAATGTGTGTCTCCAATTTTGATTCGTAATTTGTAACATATGACTAAAAAAACATTCTTTTTTCTGTTTCAGGTAAGTCCGATTGATTCTATTCTACCAAGGATGCTGTATTTCGATCACCAAGCTTCATTTTTACGATTTAAATGTTATATATTTATATTTATGTTAAGTAAAAGTGATTTATATTGTTTTATTATTCGTGATTTGAAACTCTCAACGATAGGTATGTATATACATATATATATCAAAGTGGTATTCAAATATTTAAAAGAATGTGGTTCTGCCAAAATATAACCGAGTATATCGACTTTTTTTTCCTTTTTTTTCTTTTTTTTTTTTTGATAGGAAAACAATGTTGAAAATTAACGAACAAACAAAAGAGTGATGTCAATATTATTCCATCGATTTAATTGACTCTCTCGTTCGACGATATTTGACAATAGGAAAATGTTTATAATTCGTTTGTTACCTTTTATCGATAATAAAATGGTCAAAATGCACTGTTTTCCTAGAATTGTTTTTTACCAATAAGAAATTTGTGTTTAATTAAACCAACGATAGTGTGTAAGTGTGATAACAAGTAACGCACGGTGTTCATCATCATCGTCATCGTCATCGTCATCGTCTAATCGTCAAAACCTAAACCAACCATAAGTGTTCATATATAAGGGTGACCTAATAATAAAGAGTAACCTACAATTTCATTTCCAAACAAAACGTGAACTTACAAAAAAAAATCTACGAACAATAAGAAACCGAAAAATGGGATTCAAAATTGTTCAAATTCGTTTGACTGTGTAAAACCAATCGAATATTTTCTTTTGGTTTCTTGATTTTTATTTTATATTGTATTTTTCTTTTTTTCTTTCTTTGTGTTGTCGTCGATAATTTATTTTTCTCTCAAAAATCGAAAGCATCGAATGAGTTCAGACGCATTGGGATTACTCCCTGATGAATTTTTGATTTTTGTTCACGCTTCAATCTCTCGGCACATAAAAAGGCTCGTTATATCTACTTAACTCCAGTGGGAAAAGGACAAATTTTTGTCGCGTGTTGTATATTTTTGTGTAACGTGAACTTTTCGAGAGTAAGAGTGAGATAGATAGAAAGAGAGAGAGAGAGACGAGTTGATATTTTAGGTCGAAGGTTGAAAAGGGTAACTCGTGCGCTACTCGCTCGCCTACGCCTCGACGAGCCACGCGTCGTCGTCGTCGTCATCGTCGTCGTCGTCGTCGTCCTTCTCTCGTTTTGTGTCCCTTGCTACGAGATCTTTTTCTGTATCCTTCCACGCGTATTTCCTTCTTAAAAAGGACACTGGTGAAAGGAACTGCTCGTTGCTTTTTACAAGCGTAGACCTTCGTTCTGAACATTGGAATAAGATTTTTGAAATTTAATCCTGTGAAGTACTGGATAGCAGTTATCTTTATTTTGTGTGTGTATGTGTATATGTATGTGTGTGTATGTGTAAATCTAGATCAAATAATAAATTGTATTCTGGTTTTATTATTAAAAAAAAAAAAAAAGAATTATTTTTTGTCAAATTATTAATAATATGATATAATAATTATATATATAATATTAATACAATTATATAAAAATAATATATAATAATTTTGGATTTCAGTCTGTGTGTATGTGTATGTGTATGTGTGTGTAAATTTAGATCTCATAATAAATTGTATTGTGGTCCAATTTGACAAAAATTATTGATAATATGATATAATAATTTTGATTTTGATTTTCATTTGACTTATTTTCTTCTTACCTTCCTCTTCTCGTCATTCCTTTGTCGTAACAAAGAGAAAGAGAGAGAGAGAGAGAGAGAGAGAAAAGAAACAAAGATTTTATTTGCAAGTGGAATTCGCTGACGGCAGGTTTCTCTGAACTCGCATGATTATCGTGCGCGTCGCAAGATAAGTTGGAAAGATTCTTCTCTTCGCATATGTTAAAATGGATACTCCGAAACGTAAATCGTAATGAGAAAAGAATGGTAAAGAATAACTTAGAGAGAGAGAGAGAGAGAGAGAAAGAGAGAGAGAGAAAGAGAGAGAGAGAGATTACACTTTTTATCTTTAACTATTTTCTAAACGTGACTGAATTTCTATTACTTATCGTTTTCAAACATATTTACATAATTTATCACGATTTTAAAAAGAAATAAAGTAAGAAACAAAAAATGACGATAATAATTTGCAAGTATGTCGAGTCGTAGTATGTTCTTCGTAAGTTTCCCTTTAAAACTCGATCGATTACTATACGCGTTATTAACCTCTCTCTCTCTCTCTTTCTCTCTTAGGCACTGCTGAATATTGCGCGAGACTGTTTCTCTGTAGAAAAGGGTTCGAACGAGAATTACGTGTAAATGATAAAACTACCATGTGTGACGAACAAAATGCTGTTCTATAAGTCGAGTACATTTGAATACAATTGTTTATGATTAAATAATAATTTTTTTTTTTTTTTTCAAAGAAATGATATACATATATTTTAACTTAGGACACAATTTATTTAAATAATTAATAATAAAAATAAGTATGATATATTTTAAAATATGTTATTCATGACGCTCCACTATAATGGCGCGTCGTACTGGAAGATAGCAACCTCGAAAGCTACTATAGTGACGTGTCGTAATGGAAGATGACATCCACGAAAACCATTATAATGGGGCGCGTCGTATTTGAAAATGACATTCGCGAAAGCAACACTATAGTGGCGCGTTGTATTTGGAAATGATAATCACGAAAGCTACACTATAGTGGCGCGTCATATTGGAAATTGACATTCACGAAAGCTACACTATAGTGGTGCGTCATATTTGAAAATGACATCCACGAAAACCACTATAGTAGCATGTCGTCATGTCGTACTGGAAGATGGTATCCACGAAAGCCACTATATTGACGCGTACTGCCTAAAAGGTTAACAAATAAATACCCTGGTTTAAATCGATGCGTTGCTTATTGGAAAATAGTTTGAAACATCGAAAAGTTTATATCGTCAAAAATTTCTAAGAGTATCAATGCGACGACGGAATAAGAAGAGAGATAGAAAGAGATGGAGGATAAGGAGAAAATGGTGAAAGAAAGAGAGAGAGATTTGGGTTTCGACATTGCGACGCTCGGCAGCAATCGTAGTCCGAAAGTTTCACAGTCGTGGCAACGTTTCACGCTCGGATGATACATCCGAGGTGAGTGAGGGTGGATTGAGATTTTCGCGTGGCGCAGGCGTCGTTGCACTTTCAAGTATTCTAAGAGACCAAGAACGTTAGAATGAGATAGAACTAAAGAGAAACAGAACAGGAATGAGTGAGAGAGAAAGAGAGAAAGAGAGAGAGAGAGAGAGAGAACGGGAGAGATACGCGTTTCCACTTTTCGTCGTAGTAGAAGCTCTTGGCGTTTTCACCCTTCCAACCTTCTACCCTTCCTTCTTTCCCACTCTGGGTGACGACGAGCGTACGCAAAATAGCGGCACGTTGTCGAGAGCGTCGCCGTCTCCTTTCAAGCAATCGCATTTTCCACCTTGCTTGATAAAAGCATAGTCTTTTGGATTTTTCTCACTAAAGCAACGAACCCCTTTCTCTAATCGTTTTTCTTTTTTATAAATTATTATATATATATATATATATATATATATATAAGTATTTATTGAAATGCGACAACGATTGTTCATAGTAACCGTGAATAAGCAAATACACAGTAAATAATATTAATAATATTAATCTTGTTATAATATTATTTATCTCAATATATATTATATATTATATATTATATTATATATTAATATATTAATATAATATATATAATATAACAAAAATTAATATAGAATAAATATATATAATATATTAAAAATAATATATAATAATATTAATATATTATATAAAATCTAGAATATATATATATTTATTTATTAAATAAAATATATTATATAAAATAAAAAAATAAAAAATAGAAAATAAATATGATATCTTAAAATAATATCTAAAATGTTAAAAAAGATTTAAACTCGCGTTTAATATTAAAATTGAAATTTATTAGAGCGAAACAAACGATAATAAGAAAAATTCGTCTAGGTGGATATTTTCATTTTCTTTTTCATTTTTAGGATGAAAAAGTTAGTTAGGAAAAAAAAAAAATTTTTTTAATCGCGTTCATGTACGAGTGAACTCGCAGAAAACTTTTTTATTATTATCGCTTAACAAAATCAGTACTTTACTTTCTTCGTATGAGCTTGAACGCGTTAATTGTAACCCTTTCGTTTATTTTTCATTTTCAACCTTTATAACGTAACATAATAATAATAATAATAATAATAATAATAATAGTATTAATAATAATATAAAAGTCTTGATTTTTTATATATAACATAATCGAATATAAAAACAATCAATTGACGCTCGTAATCGTCTCGTACAAATTTTATTTACAGAGAGTAGTATATCGAGCAACAGGTGACAACGATGTGCATTTTTATATATATATATATATATATATATATATATATAATATATATATTCGCATTTAAAATATGTCCAATCGAAAGTCGATCGAGGAACAAACAAAAAAAATTGCAGTTTCGTAGAATATGCGATTAAAATTTCTAACGTTTTATGATGGAGGTTCAATTTAAAATCAAGAAAAAGGGGTGGATCTATCGTTGTAATAAGTTAGACGATGCCAAGTACAAGACACGCATTCCACGATGAGAAGCATTATGCAAAAATGGAATAGCATTGATGGGATGGTTGAAAACAACAACAACAACAACAACGGATACGAATAAAAGAGAAAGAGAGAGAGAGAAAAAAAAAGGATCTTTCGCAAATACAGCGAGAGAGATGGCATCGTCCTGAAGTACCTTTCTCTTTCCACGAATCGTAGGTACTTTTTCTCTCTCTCTCTCTCTCTCTCTCTCTCTGTCTCTCTCTCTCTCTCTCTCTCTATTGCTCCTACTCGTTTAAAATCCTTTCTTTCGTACGCTCATTGTGCCGGATAATATCTCGCGGTTGCCTTCTTTTTTCGCCGAGTGTCGCAGCGGCCGAGTCTCGAGAGAAATGAAGTCGACAACCAACGTGAAAGAGAGTGAGAGAGAAAGGGTTAAAGTTGGGCGGAGGAGAGGGGGAGGGGGAGGGGGAGGGGAAGAGGGTATATACAAATATGTAGTGTATATAGATATATGTATGTACGTACGTAAATGCGAGTAGTAGCTTTCTCTCTCGGTGGACATTTCGAAAATAGTCCGGCTCGAAAGTATGTGAAAAGAAAGGATCAATTATTTTTAAAGGGATAACAGGACGAAAATGAATTGTATGTTTGGGAAATTGTTTCTTTCTAATTTTCTTAATGATACTATTGACAAATTACTTGGGATAATTTTCGTATTAAAATGAATTTTCTATTTGGAAATTGTATTTCTAATTGTTTTTTAATGATACTATTGACAAATTACTTGGGATAATGTTTATATCATTAATATTGAAAGGTATCATATAACAACATTAATTTTTTATATTTAATGATAAAAATATATGCAAAATGACTTAACTGCATTTGGATAATGAAAGGGGTGTCTATCTGGTAAGATGATCAATAGTATGCAGCATGTGTGCTGTAATTTTTGTTTATAACAAAATAATAAAATTTGTTATATTTTGTTTTTCTTTATTTCAATATTTAGAAAAATACGTAGCCATTTCTGGAAATGTTGAAATATTGATTTTTGATAAATGGGTTTCGAAGCTTTAATGCAGAACCACATTTTGTGAGGGAAAATATTGTATAAAATTACTTGGGAATAATTTTTAATTTATCCAACAAATCTTGCATAATACCTTTCTAAATAATCTAATTTTCAAAATAATTGTAACAATTTGAAATCACTTAAATACAAATCGTTTTAATTATAATGCTGATCAACTTGAAAAATAAAAAAATGCAATTTCAAGAAACCTATAATTAACACGAAAACAAAATTGTCTTCTTATCTATCGAAACATTTGTTCCCAATTTTACGAAACTCAAAATGTATATTTTGTAAAAACTACCAAAAAAAAACTATCAGTTTATTTATAATTTTACGTATATGTTACACCCGCGTTAATGATACTTGCATAAAACTGCATATAGACACAAAAAAGTGGAACAACACATTGTTCGTAATCTTAAAATGACACTGCGTATATATATATATATAAAAAGAAAGAAATAGTTTACGTTCGAGAAGATAAATGGAATAGCGGAGATTTCAGCTCAGCGAGTCCGAGAAAAATCGAATTAAATTCGCATGTATACACGGGTAACGTGAATGAGAAGAAAAAGGGGGAAGGGAGGAATGGTGGGAGGAAGAAGAGGGAGGAGGGTTATTACGTTACTCGGGATGTTCATGACGCTTATCCTGAAAAGGAGGTGGAGGAGGATGGTGGCGGCAAAAGGATGGCGGTATTGGCGGTTGCGGCTATCTTTTTCTCTCTCCCACCCTTTTTCCTCTTTCTCTCACATATAAACGCACATATATACATATATATACACACATGCATAGGAATCTACGTAGCGGCTCGTTTCTCCGTTCTTTCTGTGCTCCCGTCGTTCTCACGGGGCGAAGCGGTTCAGTGCAACGTCCTCGACGCCCATAGCAGCCGCCACAGGTACCGTCGTCGTCACAGTCACCGTCACCGTCACCGACGCCGACGCCATCGTCGTCGCAATCGCTGTCGCCGTCGTCGTCGCCGTCGCCGTCGCCGTCTCCTGTCGCCATCCCCGAACACCGTTCTATACCTATCTTCTTCTTCTTTATACGTGTGTTTGTGCGCGCGCACATACGCACGTATATGCATGCATGCATGCATGCATGCATTTTACTCACCTATTGTGTATTTGTGTAGGGAGAGGACTAACGTAAGCGAGACGACAATGGTCAGTGGCATAGGTGGTGGCTTCGCTCGTAACGCGCGTACTTTGCCTTTACGGCTGCCGCGTTAGACTTAATTAAAAGCTCGAATCATCCCTCTCGTAAATGAGAGCATGCGAAAGAGAGAAGGGGTATGAGAGATTAAGGGGGAGAAGAGACAGAGATGATATAGCTTGCAGAGATATTAACGTCGCATTCGTATGCGACGCTCGCGTGGCGATCCAATAATTCCGCGTTGAGGGAAAACGCACTTCGTTATCCCTCTATACTCCTCAGGAAATTACATGTCCTCTAAAGTCTGAGCTGATACGATAGGTTCAGCGCTTTTTTTTTTATCTGCCCTTCTTTCACAAATGTGGGTTATTGTTTATCAAATGTTCCTTTTCCTCTTTTCCTTGTTTTTTTTTTTTTTTCTTTATCTATGTAATAGTTTATTCAAGATAAACTATTGTAAGAAATAAATGTTTAAAATATTATTATTCTATGTGTATATTAAAAGAATGATCGATTTATTATCGTAGTATCACAAAGTTATTCACTTTTTAATCACAATTTTGGTATAAAAATCATGAACAAAGTTTAATAAATCTGTTCGAAAAACTTTTCTCATTTCTTCGTAGGAGAAACAATTTCAAGTAATTCAAATTTATCGATCGATAATTCGTTGCATATTTAATCGTTGCACAAAGTTACTTCTGAAGAATCGTGAAACATTTGTTTCTAAACTTACAGGTTGAACTTTTCTTCTTTTTTTTTTTTTATGATCCTTAGACGTTCTAAATTTCTAATAAATATAATCGATAATTGTTAATCGTAATTTAACGTCTTCATGTTCTGTTATTATTATTTGTGTTAGATGATGATATTTTAACGTATGTGATAATAAGAAAAAATGTTTAGTTCAAGTCACAAAAAGAAAAATATTCATCAATAGTTTAGAAAATTTTCCTGCAGACGAAAAAATATTTATACTTGGCACATATGTATGTGCGCGTGTGTATAAAATGCCTGCCTATAAAATGTTTTCCAATTCGTTTTTCTTTTTTTTTTTTTTCCAAGAAACATCGTGCGAATCAAATAATCGTAACTAACAAACACGCGAGAAACGTTACCGAGCGGAAAATACACACGTTACGCGTTCTAAGGTTAAGGTCGAGGTTTCTCTCGCGAGCAAACATCAGTGAGGGTGGGGTGAGGGGTGAGGGGGGGGGGGTTAGCATCGCGAAGAAAATACGTTTAACTGCACGTCTAGTAGTTAGTAGTTGTTTGCAACGATTTCTTTTTCATAACGTGAACATTTGATATCTTTTATCGGATCGTGTATTTAAACAAAAACAAAAAAAACAAACAAAAAAATAACAAAGATAATGTCGAAGCAAAAAATCATATTTAGAAATAGACGATTGTGCAAAATAATATCATCATTAATTAATAATTAATTAATCTTGAATCTATAAATACATAATTAATGGAATGTAAATGAAGATCATTACGATGAACAGATTAATTTAAGAATGAATAATAAATTAGAAAAAAAAGAATTTTTTTAAAAATCAAAAGAAAACAGTAAGAACATATTGAAACGACGAGATTGAGAACTACTGGCGCGGATTTGTAGTAGCGTAAGCAGAGCGCGGTACTACAGATGCGTCGAGGAGGGGTGGAGGAGGAGGGCTGTTGCGCGCGCGCGATCGACGAATCCCGGCACCGTGAAACCGTGATGACGCAACCGCCAAGCGTTGGTGAGGTTGAAAGTGCGGGCGACGCGTCGCAAACGCGGCAGCTCTTCGCTGCTGTATATATATACGTATATAGGTATGTATGTATGCATGGGCGCACGCGCGCGTATATGTGTTATAAGTGTGCGTGAAAAGCTTCGTCGTCGTCGCCGCTTTGCGTGGGAGTAGGAGGAGGAGGAGGAGGAGGGCTTTAAGTCGCGCTTGTGACTTTTCTTCCTTTGAGAATCCAAAGAATTTTACACAACGTGTCTCGCATTGTTCTATCACGCCACGTGCTTCTTACAAATTCTTTTAATAATTTGATAATATAATTAATGAATGAAACTTTACTTGATAAATATGATCGACATTTTAGAATTGTGTTATTTTAACATAATCGAAAATAATATAACGATTACCAAAGAAAGAAAAAAGTAAAAGAATACAACGTATATATATATATTTACTAAAAAGAATGCGTCCCTTTTGGAGATAACTCATACTTTTCGTAGAAAATTTCCCTCAGGATAGCGCGTAAGCTTTTTCGAAATGATAAGGTCTCTTTTCTCTTTTCCGTAAGAGCGCTAGGTAATGGAAAAAGTTTCGGCAGGTTTTAAGGGAGGTGTAGATAGTCGGATAGCGAGTATCGGGTGGGTGACCGACACGGTGCGCAGGTAGCCCGATGTTTCACCCCCACCCTCCTGCATTTCACTTTGGCTGATGCCACGCGAGCGAACGTATGAAACGTACAACTATTGGAATTGTGTGCGACGATAATACGTCGTACGGTATAGAACGACTACACGATGGTAGGATGGTAGTATTAGGTTCTTGAAAGAGGGAGTGAAAAAGGGAGAGTAGGGGAGAGAGTCTCTCAAAGTCCGTCCTCGTCGTCATCGTCGTCGTCGTCGTCGTCGTGGTTGGTGGTGGCATCGAGGCATCCGGTAGGAGCGTCGCCCGCCGTTGCTGCGTCGTCGTCGTGTAAAATCACATGCATACATACAAATTCTCATACACATATCTACAAAACACAAATTCATATGTATATAAAGAAACACACATATCCATATATATATATAAAATACTACAATACTACATGTATAAAGGAGAAGGAGTCAGGGGCACATCGAAAGGAACGAAACAGCTTCGGGTTAGGTCGGACTCGTTCGGAGCATGCTATTCACCGAAGTCGGCCGATGTTCACCGAGTAGAGTTGGTCGACTAGCGTCGCGCAGCCAGGATAGCAAGCGAGCAAGTAAAGCAAGCAAGTAAAGCAAGCAAGCAAGCAAGCAAGCTGGCAGGCAAGCCGGCAGGCAAGCAAGCAAGGAGGCAGGCAGGCAGGCAAGGAGGCAGGCGAGGCCTCCTCTTTCGAGTGTCGAGTCGGGGAGTCAGTGGCTGACGATTCCTCGGGCCGTCAAGTTGTTCGTGCGGGGGATGTCGATGTCTTGCGCTATCACGAAACCACGTGCGCCGCGTGACAGTTCCAATAGACCCGTGGGAGGAAAGGTTCGTTGTGTCGCTGAGCTGACGAGACGCGACATCGTATGAGCACCAATCGAGCGCGGCACAAACATCTTCCTACTTCGTTTTCCTTCACATTTTATTTTATTTTTTTATTTTTRATATTGTTTTAACATTGCAATCTCAACGACGATAACTGTACGACGATCTTCTACAAATCTTGTCTTTTCTTATTCTTTCCATTTTCTTATTCTTCTTTTTAAAAGAAAATGCACTTTTTCATATTCATCTTCTCTTTCAATCTTCATCATTTTCGTCTTCATCGATCGTCTATCAAAATCTTTCATTATTTATCATAGTTATAAAAAGAAATTTCCGGTAGATTATGAAATTCTCTCCCAGATTAAACCGTCTCCATTCGACCTTTGGTAATTTTCGATAAAATATTACTTTACGAACGGATCGATACTCGTTGGAAGAAATAAAAAATCAAAAAAAAAAAAAAAGGATTTTGATTAATATCGATCAGTGAATAGTTTTTTTTTCATTGACGTGATTATAAAAAGAATCAAAATACATCGATTGTGAATATGAGTGCTTTAAACGAGAAGAATGTCAAATTTGATCTTATCTGTCACTTCTCGTGTAAAATAGTAAGATTAAACGCGTTCTAAGAAAAAAATCGATTCTATTAATCGATCTCGAGTATTTAAAAGCTTTTACTTCTATTAGTAATCACAATTTTAATTGATTTCAAATTTATAAGCACTCTCATATTCTAATAATACACGATTTCGTAGATTAAACTTTAAATTGATTGATATAAAAAGAATAAATGAATAATATCGATCATCATAAATCATCTAGGGTATCTCAATCTTGTCTCAATGTTGATGTTGGATGCTCCCTTACGTTTGAAGGAGATAGCGCGAAGAAAATATGAATCGGGCCGAATCGAATAGGTAACGCGTGTAAATTAGTTGCGGGACGGCCGCGCCTGGGACAAGAAACGGAATAATAACGACCGCGACCGGAAGGAGAAGGCAACGACGACAGAGACGGGGAAAGGAAGAGTAAGAGGGATCAAAAAAAAAAAAAAAAGAAAAAAGAGAGGAAGAAAGCAAACGAGAGAAAACTTCACGAATGCGATAGGAGTGGGAGAGAGGGGTGGGGGAGAAAAAGAGAGAGAGAGAAGGAAGTCACGAAGGTTCGGATAGAAGAGATAGATAGATAGATAGAGTAAGAGAAAGAGAAAGAGTGAGTGAGTGAGTGAGTGAGAGGCTAGAAGGGTATTGCGAAAAGAGGAGGGAGGAGGTGGAAAGATTTCTGGGCACGCGCAGTCCACCTGCTAGCATGTAGTGGCACGCGCCGTACCAACCCTTCTCCATCAGCATCACCAGCACCACTACACCACTAACAGTACTACCACCATCAAGAACGGTAGCAGTAGCAGCAGCAGCAGCAGCAACAGCAGCGGCACAGCCGCTAGCATCGTTTGGCCCTCTCCACCTAACCAACCAACCTCTACCTCTCTTTCCACCAGTGTTCTGTTAGTGCGACGACGGCAGAGTCGAACACTCCCTCCCTCGTCGCGGCGCGGCGCGGCGCGGCGCTTCGTTCTCCTCCACGGCCGTCGCGCCGTTTCTCCCACCCTCTCCCCCTGAACGTTCCTCCCTCCGGAACGGTCCCCTCGCGCGTGCCGCGCGGGAGTCAATCGCTCGTGGACTTCGACGAGGCGAGCACACGCGGTGGCTCTCCTTTCTCTCTTCTCTTTCTTCTCTCCTCTCCCGACGTCGTTCGTGCGTGACGTTTTCGACGTGAAAAAAAAAAGAACACAAAAAAGTAAGAGAAAGAAAATAGTACGATCGACGTCGTTCGCCGCCGTGTCTCTTTTGACGTTTCACTCTTTCTCTCTCTCTCTCTCTCTTTCTATCTCTTTCTCACTTACTCTCAATCTTTTTCTTCTTTTTCGATGATTCCTCTCTTCATATCCCTGACAAACTCTTAGGTGTTTCTTTTAATTGGTTGTAGTAGTAATTCTTCGATGTAGCCGCATAGGTGAAAAAGAAGATAAAAGATCGATAAAGGAAATAAATAAATAAGTGTTTGAAATTAAAAAATTGGAGTGGCGAAAAGAAGATTATTTCTGTCGATAAGGTGTGAAGCAAAGAAAATAATAAGAAAAAAGAAAGAAAGAAAGGGGGAGAAGAAGGAAGAAGAAACAGAGAATTACGAAGTAGTAGGAAAAAGTAGGAGAGAGAGCGTACGGCAGGCACGAGCGTAGCCGGCCGATGTTCGCGTATGAAAGAACCCGGTCGGCCTCTTCCGCCTTCTCCTCCTCATCCTCTCGCGAGAGCACCGCGAGGAGGGAAACGTCATCGATTAGGAGAAGTTTTATCTAAGAGCCGAGACCGGTGTGTGGAGGAGAATAACGACGAGGAGGACGAGGACGACGGTGAAGACACAGTCCTCGTCTGTTAAACGTTCTTTTTCCTCTCGCGATCCTCTCGAAGAAAATAAAAGGGAAGAAAGACTCTGGATTGTTTGAAAGAAGAAAAGTCAGCCAGCCAGTTGTTCGTTGCGGTCCGTGGATTACTTCGAGTCTCTTTGCTGGAGAAGAACGCATTCGAGTGGGCCGGCCGATGCCCGCTGATCCGCCGCCGCAGACTTTTTCCGTTCGTTCGTATCCGCCGTAGTGGAAAAGAGGCAGGGAGAGAGGGAGAGGACAAGTACACTTTTCTTGATCGTTATTCCGCGCAACGAACGTTTATTCATCGACTCATCGTTCTTCTCTTTCTCTCTCTCTCTCTCTCTCTGTCTGTCTTGCTTTCGCGTTCTCGCAAAACCACCTGTTGACGATTTACGAGGGAAAATCTACGTCGTTCTACCTTATGAAACGTCATTGTTATCGTCTTTTGACCATTTTCTTTCCAGAAGGATCCGGAAAATGATTAATTCAACTTAAATACAAGACGTCATTCCAAAGAACGTGTGCTAAAAACAATCTCGATCATAGTGTTGTTTAAATATCTTGACTATTATAACACGTGAAAGAACAAAAAAAAATAAACATTGTCTCCTATTCCTTATGATTTGATTTGTTTTCGATTGATCGAAACGTGTCGTTAAAAAGAGGAGAGAGAGAGAGAGGAAGCCAAAGCGCAGCAGCAGCAGCAACAGCAACAGCAACAGCAACAGCAACAGCAGCAGCTGTCCCTTTCGTCTGACTCGGAGAGTACAGTGTACTCTCGTTGCATCGGAGTGTGTTTTTCTATGTCAATGTTATCCGCCCGTTGACGTGATATCGGTCAGTTACATCGGCGCTGCCTGAAAAACTTCTCGGTGTCAACGGGGTCACGGAACGTTCTGTGTTGATTACAGACACTCTGTGAAACGCCTTTCGGACAGGTCCGTTCTCTTTCTCTGTCGTTATTATGCATTTTTTGTTCTGTTAAATGATAAAACGAACAATCAAAAATTCTTGAAAGAAAAGAAAAAGGAGGAAGAAGAAGAGAGAGAGACGAAAACGATTAATCAATCCTTTCTACGAAATCTCCAAAGACGATCGATTCAAAGTGATAGCTAGTCAAATAATAAATAATTAAGAATAAGAATTAAAGTGACATTTCCAAAGAGGAAATTGAAACTTTTTCGAAATATTTCTTTCGAAAAGAAAGATATATATATATATATATATATATATATATAACACGAGTGATTTTCGTTGTGTTATTCGCTGACGACGACGACGATAGCGTTAAACAAACTTCGACGACCTTCCGCGCACGTAGAACTTCGCCGGTATCTGCAAGGTGAACCGATAACGTTTTTGTAATAATAATATATAAAGCCATTGAGATTGGACTTATTCGAAAAACGAGCATCAACAGTTAGCTCGTTATTGTTCTTTCGAATCAATCGTGGTTAATTTTATTCTCTTACATTTTTCTTTTTTTTAATTAAATCACATCGATACGCGAAGTGTGGGGAAAAAAAAACAAGGAGAAATTACGAAAACTCTCATAAACTTTCGTTATAGTGAAGAAAAAAAAGTGCTGTAGTAACGCATAAATTTGTGTGGATAAGCTCGCTGGAAGAGCAACCAAAAACAAGTCATTAATCATTAAAAATTCATTAAACTTAATTAGAAAAAAAAAAGTAGTGAACTGTGGACAGTGCATTTGAAAAAAAGGGAGAAAAATAGTGCATCGAACAAAAAAAAAAGAAAAGAAAAAAAGATTAAGAAAAGTGATCGAACGAGAATAAACATCGTGTGATCGAAAGAGGGTATGGTGGGACCGGCACAACCAGGGCCTTAGGCCCGGGTGGCCGACCTCTCAAAGAAGAATCTTATATCTGACCCGTCAATTTGCACCATTAAGCTGCCTGGAATGATGGTACGTTTATTTTTCTCTATCATTTATTAAAAATACATAATATTTGATAACGTTTTTCTAACGAATTCGATAAACTTCGTCATGTATATTCAAATTCAAATATATATCCTATATCGTAAATACTCAATCGATATTATCGAAAATATTTTGTTTAATTTTCCATCGATAAAAATATTCGTTTTCAAAATATTAACATATTCTAATCAATTTGTCGTATTTATTTATTTATTTATTTACTTAGAAAATCAACGTAAGATAAATCTAATATTTCAATAAATAAATTGATAAAATAAAAAATAAAAATATCAAATCATAATAAAAATCGCGTCATTTTGTTATGGTTTAGAAATTCGTGATATTTATTTAGAATATCAACACAAGATAAATCCAATATTTCAATAAATAAATTAAGAAAATTCAAAAAAAAAAAAAAAATAAAAAGAAAAAAAAAAAAAATATTTGAACCGTTTTCTTAATTAAAAAAAGAGAAAAGTGTGGGAGTAAAAATATCAAATCATATTAAAAATCGTGTTATTTTGTTATGGTTTACAAATTGGTGATAAGAATACGCGCGCGTATGAGTGTCAATAGAAAAAAATTCCACTAGGAAACTTGATATCTTGATATAGTGTTTATCAAAAAAAAAAAAAAAACTAAAAATAGGATAAAAATAAAAACAAAATGTAATTTATCGCATCTGACACGAAATCGCAAAGATCTTCAAGGTTAAAATAAACGATGGACACGTACGCGCAAGCACGTATTACGCGGCCGTGACAATAGAGTCGACGAACATCGTCGTCGTGGTGTTCGTCGTCGTCGTCTAACGGCATTCTAGCGGTCGACCGAACGATAATAGGAGGAGGACTTTGCGATATTCGCATCGTTCGAAAGACGAACCTGAAGTTTTCCTCTGTTTGGTCTCGTGGTTGTCCCGATCTTATCGATCTTTTCATACTTCCACAAGGTAGTCACAAAATGATGACAAATATGTCTCATAATTTTCCAAAATCATTTCTTTGATTTTGGTCCAGACATAATGTTTGATTGATTATTTTATTGAAGTAACTTTGACAGTTACCTTTACGTAAACAAAACAATTTTTTTAACCGTATTTTTGTAAGTAGGAAAAGAGTGGTTTGTTATATTTCTTAAAATTGTATTTTCAGCATATATTATACATTATATTTATATATTATAATATGGTAATTTAATTATATAAATTAAATTATATAATATTAGTATATTATCATATATATATATTATATTTTATATTATATAATATATTATAGAGTATATTTTCATAAGTTAAAGCTTATAAAGTATAATATTAAAATATTATATATTATATTATATTTTGTTAAATTAAAGTTGGAATTAATGAAATAAAACTATGTGATTTGTGATTCACTTTAAAAAAAAAAAAACCATCTTCTATACCTTAAATCGTTCATTCTATATTGACCGTTATCAATGAAATCGTTTCCTTATTACCCAATTTAATCGAGTTTATCGTTAAATAGAACGATATTCCCACTAGCAACGTAACTGACGTAACTATCATCTACTAATTACTTAAGCCTCTCGTTCGTACGGTTATTTAATAAAGAACATTGCGCGTAGATACATACGTATCCGTGATGTTCGTGTTCGAATCTAAGAACTCGATTACGCAAATAGACGCGGTTAGACGTCTTTGAATATGGAATAAAAACTTAATGTTTATCTTTACTTCGTTTATATGATACTAACGATAAATTCATTCCGCGAATATTATGATATTAAAATATTCCTACAAAGGTAAACCCTTTTGATCGAATCATTTTTATCAACACGTTTTCAAAATGCAGTACAGGTTGTTTTGTAACAAAAATAAATCAATCTTTGAACGATCAAATGTAATAAGTAAATTTGATCATTTATATGATACAACCATTTATATGGCTATTTTGAATAAATCCAAATGAATATTTTATCTTGCTGAAGTTAATGATTGATCCCTAAAGAAAGGGAATAAATGACCAGGGGCAATTATTTGATTAGTAAATTTAATCTATCTTGAGTATAATACGTTGAAAAACATGTCGTTGTACGGATCGATAACACGTAGATAATACTTCATTTTTTTTTTGTCTTTTTTTTTTTTTTAAGGGTTTTTACATAGCTTCGTTCGCACATAATAATTATTATCGAGCGTCACGAGGGAGAGAAAGAGACAAGCCGTACTTATCGTTATTCGCGTTGCAATTAACTAACGCGAAGAGGTGGTGCATTCCCCTTTTCGTTCACGTGGGTGGAAAGGGAGTGAGTGAGTGAGTGAGTGAGTGTATGAGAGAGAAATGGATAGAAGGGGTAGGAGAAGTAGCTTCGAGTCCACGTTCCAGCTCTGGCAGGTCATAACGGGGGAACGTGCTTCGTACGGCCGGTTGGTTCGTGGCTAAGCGTCGGAATTATTTATACCACTTGATTACACGCGTTTGCTACCGGACAAAGCCGACCGAGAATCCGAAGGTGCACGAGCAGCAACAGCAGCAGCAGCAGCAGCATTACGAGCAGCACTCGATTGACTAACTGGAATAAGACGTTTGTTCGTCTTATTTAGATTCACTGAAGAATAGATAAAGTGTGAATGAAAAAGGGATAGATATATAGTGACCGTATATACAATATATTTTTAATCCATCTGGATCATGCAACATTTTCATTCAATCATATTGGTGAATATCGCAATATATATTTTTATATTTACATTTATGATTGAAATTATCAAATTTGTGATAAAAAAAAAAAAAAAAAAAATGTCAGTATGATTGTTCATGTTGTTGTTCATTTTTTATTTATATTTAATATTATGTACGATCGAACGAATTTATTTGATCGAATACTGAGTTTAAATAAATGTAATAATTTTGATGATTAATTGAGATGAGATAGACGGAATATTAGATAAGTCGTTGACCAGTTGTGATTCGCACAAGAGAAATATCGAGAGATTCGTGGCATAAGTTATCGACCTACTTTCATACTGAGGAAAATGTAAGTTCCATCGAGCAAGTTGTTTGTCCTGAAACTACACGACTTCTTACGACGAGTCGTATATTGAGCCGGGGTTCGCGCGATAAAGTTTGTTTTAGAAACCGAGTAGGTGGACATCGTAGTATACAAAGTTTCACCGTGGTAACATTTCGTAAATGATAATCACGAAATTGTATCGTATTTTGAAATTGGTGTTATTTTTATCAATAGACTTTAAACCATCCATACCTTTCGTTGTTGTTGTGTAGTGTATTTAATAACAAAGATTAATGAATGAGTTTTTCTGATTAATATAAAAGAATTGTTTTTACTTTTCCAAAAATCAAATTTTAATTTGATTTGATTTGATTTGATTGAATGTTATTCGAATTTTGAAAAAGTCATTTGGTTCTTTTTTCTTTTTTTTTTTTTTTTTTAAATACATAAACATGTAAAAAATCTATATTTAGGTAACATGATTTGAAACGGATGCGATGATTCTTATTTACGTAAAAGTAAGTTGTATCATACATTGTAAATGATAAGCTTTGAAGAATAATAATATTGTTTTCTCAAAATGTTTCTTTCTTCGATTTATCCACCTTCGGACGATTTAATTTTATCAGTCGCTCGGCACGGCCTTTGCACATTTCCGTTCCATTCCATTCCATTCCGTTCCGTTCCGTTCTTTATCGTATCGCGACGAATATTTGAATAAAATACGAATCTCTTATTACACATTTGCGCACGCGTTCACTCACTCTTCTTGTATCGCGCACGACATATAAAAAACTCAACTAATTTAAATAAGCTCCGGCACCATCAAGTTTCGAACGAGCAATTTGGTTAATCGTTAAATAGATAAACGATA